>APFE030774227.1:132311-147684 GCA_000404065.3 Pinus taeda
AGGCCCATTAAACAAATAGAAAAAATACTAAAAGGAGTTAAGAATGAATAAGATGATAAAATACTTACGAAAACATGAAGGATCAAGAATATAAACTCTAATGAAGAATAAATAAAAAACAAATGCTATAAATAGGACACAAGTACCTATAGATAAAACAAACAAAATAAATCCCACTAATTATTTTTATTTTAGTTTATTTTATCTCCTTGTTTAGAGTTTGACTTTCATATTTTGATTCTTGTTAGTGGTTTTTTTTTCTTCGATTATTTCCTAGTAATAGAATTTTTTAATAATATTTGATTTTTAAATTAATTTAAATATTATTTTTAAAAACTAGCCGTTAATATACTGTTACTTACTAATATTTGTTTTTAATAAATTAATATCATAATTTAAATATTATTTTAAAAAACTGTCATTTATATAGCCATTACTTAATAATATTTTGTTATTAATATAATTTAAAAAATTTGATATTATAATTTAAATATTATTGTTCAAATATAGTCGTTACTTGAAATTATGGTCTCTACATTGCTCTCTATTTAAGCCTTTGCCAAGGTCTACCTCTTCATCTGGTCTTGATAATGAACCACACTTGTTGGTTCAAAATGCGTCAACCAAAAAAATTCTCTTATGTGATTTCTACTGAAAGACTTTTCTTAATTCATTATGGATCACAGAAGCCTAAGTTCAAAAATTACTTGGGCATTGTCTATAACCAATTTCTTAGGGAAGCCAAACCTTGCAAAAATATTTTCTTCCAGGAACTTGATTACCACTGTATCAGTTACCTTCCTCGTTGAAATCGCTTCCACCCAATTCATAAAATAATTAATGGTTGTTAAGATCCACTTATGTTGTTCACTGGAAGGTGGATTTAGCTCCACTATGAAATCTAGTCCCCACTGCCTCAAAGGCTCCTCAACAAACACAAGAATTAACGACAATGGTGCTAACTTTTTCTTCTCAACAAAAATTTGGCACTTTTTACAACTCCTAGCCAGCCTATAAACATATGAAAACAAAGTAGGCCAATAAAAAACAAGCCTTCAATATTTTATGTGTTGTTAACTTCCAATTATAATGTCCTCCACGTGCATATCCATGATACTCATTAAAAATTTTAATTGTTCCCCCTATGTTAGACAAAGTAGCAAAACACAAGCAAGATCTTTCCAACATAAATGGCCATTTGTTATCACATACTTTTGAGCTTTCAATCTTAGGGATTAGTATTTTTTTATGTCTATGGAAGTAGGGCAGTTAAGAAATGATAAGTAATAAATAATATTTTTATACCAATAGAAATAGAGATATTTGTATTGAATTATGTTATCTGGTTCCTTTTCTTTACCCTTTTCAACATTTGATTTTGAGTCTGAAATTTCTGCAAGCAAATTAATTCCCATCACCGGGTAATTTACTTATGTTAAAGTCTTTGCTAATCCCCGTCCCTTTATTAACTTCATTGGCTTAATTTCCATGTCATACTCCTGAATCTCGGCTATCCACTTCCCCTTCTTCCTTCATTGTCACCTTGTGTTAACACATCTTTCACAACTGAGTTTGGTACATATGTAATGATCTGAGATTGCAAAACATATGTTCTGAAAGCCTTCAAGGATTTAACTAGAGAATAGGCATGTTTCTCCAAAATGTTACACTTCAACTCAAAATCTCTTAATACTTTGTTGAAAAATGCTATTGGTTGCTCCTTGTTGTCCTAATTTTTCTGTATAAGAACAACTGCAACAGTAGAAGGTGAAGCAAAATATAAAAAGTTGGAAAGGTTTATGGTAATTAGGATTTACCAAAACAAGTGCTTCACCAAAATCCTTTTTAATTCTAGCAAAAGATTCTTTGGATGTTGGGGTCCATTTAACTTCTGCATCCTTCTTCAACATATTAGTGATTTCTTTAATAATCTCTGCATAATTAGGAATAAATCTCCTAAGAAAATTAATTCTCCTCAAGAAAACCTAAATTTCTATTTTATTTCTAGGCAGAGCTATATTACTGATTACTTCTACTCATTTTGGGTCAATTTTTACCCCTTCTTTGCATACAATAAGCCCAAGCAACTTCCCTTATCTCAAAGTAAAATGAGACTTTTTTCAAATTTAGTGATAACCCATATTTTCTACACTTTTCAAAAGTTTGTTGAAGGTATTTCAAATGCTCTTCATCAGATGTAGGAAGCACTGTAATGTCATCTAAATAAATAACCACGAATTTATCATTTTCTCCCACAAAAGATATGTCCACAACCCTATGAAAGGTTGCACCAACATTCATCAACCTGAATGGAATTTTTGCATACATGAAAGTTTCCCATGGAGTTGTGAAAGTTGCTTTCTTTTGGTCACCTGGGTGCATTGCAATTTGGTTATAACCTGAAAATCCATCAATCATGGATAATCTGGAAGATCCGGTGACTCTTTGTAGGATGTGATCCATCTTTGGGAGGGGGTAATTGTCTTTCAATGATGCTCTGTTTATATTTCTAAAATCTATGCATAACTTGATCTCTCCATTTTTCTTCCGCACTGGTACTAAATTAGCAACCTAGTATTAGTATCTCAAAGGAACAATTATTTTTGCTTACAATAATTTCTTCACTTCCTTTTCTATTGAAGGCAAAAGCAGGGGGTTGATCTGTCTCAACTTTTGTCTTTATGGTTTGACCCCTTGCTTCAAAAGAATCTTATGTTGTATGATGTTTTCTTCATAAGCCTTGAGGTCTTCATAACACCATGCAAAAACATCAATATATTTTTGAACAGATCTACATACATGTGCTTATAATATTTAGAAATAAATTTTGCCAGCTTCACAAGTTTGGGTTGTTGTTTAGTTCTAAGGTTACAATATTCAGCATTATCCTCCCAACTATGCTTATTGACAGTTACTGGAACATCATTTGTATCAAACAATTTTTCTAGGGGTACCAAACCTTTAGGAATCATATTACCCTTCAATTGAACATTTTTTTGGTGAGCCATGGAATTCTCCCAATGTGGTTCATATTTAATTCCTTTCTCTTCATTATCTTCATCTTCCACTTCTTGATAAATTTTGTGAATTAAAAAATTCACCTACCACTTCCAAAAACCTTTTGATATGTTTATCATCTTCAAACACCTGCCAATATTTAACATTGTCTAGTATTGAAGGTTTGTTTCAAACCTCAATTTCATACCTCAACTTAGGATTTTGCTGAGGTTTAAAGGTGTTGGCTGCCACTAGAAGAGAATCAGCCAATCTATTTCCTTCCCTTGGAAAAAACTGAATATTGAAATCTAAAATAAATTATCCACTAGGTCCCATACTTCATTTTGGTAGGCTCTAAGCCTTGGGTGCTTTATTTGGCATTTCACTTTGATCTGTTTCACAATTAAATCAAAATATCCAAAAACAGAAATAGATTCTATCTTCATATTCTTAGCAGCTTGCAGCCCAAGTATTAGAGCCTCATACTCTGTTATGTTATTAGTAGAGTCAAATTCCAATTTGTAAGAAAGAGGAATGATCTCACCTTTTGGGGAAGTGGAAGATGTTGATTTGGGGTAGAATCAGATGTGCTCTAGCCACAGAATTTGGTGGAGAGGTTAGGGCACATGAGATATCCAATAACCAGAAAGGGTTTGAGCAGATTCTAAACAATTAGGGAGATATTAAAATAATTAATATTTTTAATGGAGTCCCTAAGTCAAAACTTAGGGAAATTAAAATATTAATGTGAATTAATATAAAACTGTGTTAGAATGGTCCAAAAGACATGGATCAAGATAGATCTAATCTTAGCCATCGATTAGGGACTTAATCTCGGCCTTTGATTTGTCAAAGAGAAAAGTATAAGAGGAGGCTTGAGGGTCACTTGGAGGAGACACCAGATTGATCAGTCATTCTATTCTCTAGAGCGAGGTTTGCTAAGAGAGATAGAATCATTGATCAATTGCAGTGAGGGGAAATGAGTACCAGGTAGAGAGGTAGGGATAGTGCTGAGAGACCAATGCAAAAGCAGAGAAAGGCAGACACAGAGCTAGAGGGAGCCACACAGAGGCAGCTGAGACTGCGCAGAGCCAGAAGGGCCTGTGTCATCCACACAAAGGCTGCAGGAGTGACACAAAGAGCCAGAGAGGCTACATAGAGCCTCAGTATGCTGATGCAGAGGGTTTTAGACTGACACAGAGGCCAGCAGGGTTGACGCTGAGCTTCAAATTGTGCTGGAGAGGGATTTCGTGGAGAAGGCTTTCCGAATACCTATTTCCGGAGAGAGGTATCGTTGCCAATTTTTTTATCTCTGTCAAGTTAGCCAGTTTGGCACCCAGTGTACTCAGAAAAGAACTACTTAATAATAAAACCCTCAGATAGCTATGTTGGTTATCCCGCATTGGGTTTTTCCAGGGACATTAGTCCAAAAATAACTGTGTCATTTGTGTACTTGTTTCTGTTTCCTTTAGTTGATGATCTGTAATGTGTTGAGCATTCACTTGTATTTATTTTCATTATTTACATGGTAAATAACTTGTTAATTAACAAAACAAGTAGGTAGGAATAAATCAATAAAGTGCATGGAGGGTTTCTAACTATTAGACTTAGAAACTTCAATAGAAGAACCCCTGCACCATTCCCTTCCTTTGAATACACTCCATCAAAAGATAACTTCCAAATTCCACATGCTATTGCTTCTTTTTTTTGAATTGATGAAGAAGCTTGCACCTTTGTATCTACAACAATTTCCTTAGGTACTTGCAACATGAAACAAGAAAATCATCTTTCTCCTAGCTATAGATAGGAGAATTACTCAAACTTTCCTTTGTGATAGTATTTACAAACGTTGAATCTCTGTATGGTCTTCTTTCTTCTCCACCGAAGAATGGAATGATAACATAAGTAAAGTCCAGCTTCAGTACTCCTCCTTGTTTAGCTCCCCAATATCTTGAAAGAAGCATTCCAAATCAGGATGGAATATATACCACTACAACGTCCACCACAATACTTATAGCTTGTATTTGAGCTTGAGAGATCACACATTCCTTAATAATCCCAACACACTTGAATTTTTTGGAATCAAAGAATATAAATCCTTATATGGTTTGGTGATCTGGCGATTTAGTTGCTTCATCACAGACAAAGACATTAAATTGTGAGAAGTCCCTTAATCCAACATACAATTATGAGGGATAAAAGCATGTATTATGAGAGAGATATAAAAAGGAGTTGAAGAACCATGTTCCTCCACATGAGGGCCAAACATCACCACTGACCTCTCCTCCTACAAATTGAATGTATCTGCTACATCATTGGTTTGAGATAAATTGATAAAATCTGAAATATTCTCTTTCTATGAAGATTGTTTAACCAACTCAGTTAATGGAATAGGTATTTTGACCTTCTCTAATTCTTTCTGAATACTAAAAGAATAAGCCTCCTTTGCTACTTTAGACTGCTCCTCCGCTACTGGCTTCTCTTTTTACAGATTTTGTTGACTTACTACAAGTTGTTGGACATGTTTCTCTTGTGTCACCTTAATTTGTTGGCTTCTATAAGTCTCTCCTTGTTGGATTGGAATTGCTCTCAAAGGATGCTTCTCGTTTTCATCCATTTTTGGCACAGATTGTTGGGCTGTTTGTTTTTATTGGTCTTCTACATGATCCAGAGTCCTCGACCTCTTCCTTGAATTGAGATCATACTTCTTGTGTCACTCAACCTGCATTAAAAATGTAAACTTCCTACAATATTCATCAATCACTTCACCATCTAATTGTTATACAATATTTGGCACACTCCCAGTCTCATATCCTGAAGTGTCACACTTTGCGTCATCAATGTAACAAGTGTCGCAAAATGATGAAAGTTTTTGCAAACAATGTATTCACCATGAAACTTGTTTGTGGTTATCAGAAGAATATCCCTGAAGAAATGGAATAAAACTTGCCTTAAAATAATTATGAAGAAATTGTAAAAAAACTTTATTTTTTAGGACCAACGTGTTTTACATAACTAGTGACCCGTGTTGATCACTTGTTGCATAATACTCTCCTAACACTGGCAACATGATTTTTATTAGGAAAATCCATGTTGGTCCTATTTAGGCAAATTTTCCCAAAATGGAGGAGAAGCTTCTCTTACTAGAAAACTAGAGAACAATGAGTTGGTTTTAGGTGAATGAAGATTGGAACAACACCTCCCATTCCTGGTCCTTGATCCTACTTTCATGGATATTTCCCTTGAGATGTGGAACTTCTCCCTCCTTTCATGGATCTTCAACTCCCCCTCCTTCCCTATAAATGAGATCCCTACTATCCACTAATGGTTGGCTAATGATTGGTTGCCTTCCTAGTGCTGAACTATGCCCAATCACTACCCATTTTACTAAGGAGAAAGGGGTGCTTGAAGGTTAAGGCTATGAATTGGAAACTCACCTAACAGAGGCTTCCAACATCAATGCTTAAGTGGTTGTAATGCTCCCTTTACCATCTATTAATAATACATTATGTTTTTGCTTTCCATAAATGTGTCAATTATTGCTCATTTAGTGTAATACTCCTTGATATGTTACATGGTTTACATTGGAATTAATTTTTCTATGTATGTGTTTTTTGTCTTCACGTGATCTTCCTTGCAGGTATTCATCCATAATGGTGAAGAGGAGATTGAGATTGGAAACGAAATAACCAAAGATGACACCAATGGATGTTAGCATCAGAGTGAGGTAGGTCATCTATCCTCCTTTATGTTTTCTAGTATAAACTAGGAAATTTTACATATATTTGTCTTCGTTTTTTGCTATATCCTCTCATAGGACTAGAGGGATTGTTTCTCTCCACAGAAAGGATTGCCTATACACAAAAAATGGTGACTTCATTGGGAAGTACATAACCCTTCAAACCTCCTTTTCTTTTTGGTATCATTTGATAAGTTTGGTCAACCTCTTAGTGATCCATAACTTTGATTGATTGTGGATCCACAATTTTGAGTCGTGTGTGGTTTAGAGTGTCAAATCTAGGTCTCTGTTCAACTTTGTTTATTTTTTCCTAAGTTTTTCTCGCCCAACACACTTTTTCTATATAAAACAAAGCACTTCCAGTGCAAATTTTTCCCATTATAGTAGCGCTAAAGACCCTATCAACGCGTATTTTGACCCTTACAGTAGTGCTGGTACAAAAATGAGATTTTTGTAGGGTTTCTGATGGAAGACCTATAATGTCTTGATCTCTAGAGTCTTTCTCCTACTCTATGTGCATAGAATTTTGACTTATTGTTGTTAGATTATTTGTGGTTTGCAAAGTATGTTCCATGTTTAAGTAGTGAAAATTAAGTTTGGTTGAATATTTAGTTCTTTGGGTAATCAAATCTATTGTTTCATTGCTTGCATGTGTTACTGATTTGTTGTTTGATAAGCATTTTTAATTCTTTTGGAAACCAGAAAGAAATTTCATTTGCATTTGTTAAGCCTTCATCTAAAAATTAATTATTACTTCTAGAAATTGCATTAGATTATGTTTCACTAGAGAGTTGCTTTTGAGATTTTTATTGAGCATAGATTACATTGCTTGGTGTTGAAAGCTGATAAGTGCATCCTCATACATTTTAAAAGACAAAATTCATGTAGGTGAATTTTAGTAAATTAAAATTCATTTACTTTTTTATCGTTGCATTGGAATTGTGGAATTGAAAGATATAGTTAGGAAGCTATTGCTGGTTTCATATTTGACTGTTGCATCAATGTTTGCACTTCTTCCCTACACTAGATATTTTTCACTGAAAATGAAAAGAGTCATTTTTTTCATATTAGTTGCATCGTAGGTGTGTTCATGTGACATCAATTTTTGAGCCTTAAAATTGAAACATAATTCAATATCAACTTTAAAATTCATCATAATTAACCTAAGGAGAATTTGGAATATTAACACAAACATTTAAAAGTCTAGGCTAGAGACATGTTCTGACGTCGTTAAATGTCGGAGTTGTCGTTGTTTTCTAGTGTTGCATCCCAGGGATGAATTCCCCTTCCACATACGTAAGTGTATAGGATAATTCTCCATGTACCTTCAAGTATATCGGATGACGCTCTGCAGATGAAAAGTATAAAGGAACACTCTCATCGAATGGTTACACATTAGACAACACTACTACAGACTGCACTCTCACATACCGTCAAGTATATTTTGGGAGTCCCCTATAGGTTTTTATCCATCCATAGGTAATTGAGTTTGCTTCCTTGTATACTGGGATACCCCACCCACAACATTCGGGGAGATTGGTTGTTGTATGTTAAGTCCTTGGTTCACCAAGATGTATATTGTAGTTCACGGTTGCTTGGTAAACCCTTTTTCCTAGTTACCCCTCTTTGTTTTTGTTTTTGTCTTTAATTTCTAAAATCAATTAATTGACCGCAGAACAACATCCTTCTTGTGGAAATACTCCTTGGTATATCTTAGGTTGAGACTAACAGCAATAGTTCCTAAATCCACCAATCAAGGAAACCCCTCTGACGAGAATCCTAGTCCTTTTCCTTCTTTTGGAAATATTGGTGCTCCTTATATGGAAACGTTGTCCCTTCCTGGATTTACCATTGGTTTTCTAGTTTGGTTATTTTTGACCCCTATGGATCTGAATGTCCAAACTACTTCTCAACTGGGTTCTCCTCCACTTGAACAATATCAACCTCCAGTTGATCCTAAAGTTGACTCTTTGCCTTCTTCACCTATTCGGTCTTCTTTCTCTTCTTCCTCTTCATTTGGTGAAATCATGCAAGTTAATAACAAGGTGGATAAGAAGAATAAGAAAAGGAATATTAAGAAGAAGAAAAATAAGAAAGGGGATACCTAAGCAACCATTGCTATGGATACAACTAGTTTGGAGAAACCCTCCAATTAACCCTGCAAAGTTAAATTCCCATGCATGCTTTGTAAGGGTGAACTCCTTCTTATAGATTGTCCTACTATTCCAAAGAGATTAGAAGTGTGGTCCACAGGCTTACATCAACCTTTGTTATCACCCTCTGGAGATCATGCTGGTGATAAACCATCAAATTTTGATAAGAAGGTCCAGGGGAAAAAGGGTAAAGTCAAATTTCCATGTAGGTTATGTGAAGAGAATCATCCTATTCACCTTTTTCCTTATATGGATGAAGCCTCAAAAGTGTTGGAAAACCTTACAGTTTCTCAACCTCATTTTCCGACTGATTATCGCAATCTTTCCCTTGATTCCCCACTAGTTGATCAAGTGATTGATAAAAATTCATCTTTATTCAATCCCACTCTCTCTGAATGTGAATCCCGTGAGCCCATTTCCGACCAACCATTCGTTGAGAAAATGGTTGACTCGATTCCACCTTTAGTTGATCGTACCTTTCTCGTAGAGAGTGAACTTTATACCCCTCAGGTTCTTCTTCTTTCTTTAGATTCCAATGAATTTGGGGGGAATCATCCTATTCCTGCAGTATAGGGGAGCCATCCTTCCATTCCCATAATGAAAGGGGGCAGTTCTCCCATTCCCATGGCACCCCCTCCAAGTATTATGGTCACTTCCTTTTATTAGAGTCGACTTACAAGATATCATCTTCCTCCTTATGTGCCCTTCTAGATCATAGTACAAGCTTATAATATACTCGTACCTGGCACAATCATAGATGAAGGCATGTCAGTTAGTATTTTTTCCTCAAATACTTGGCAAGCTTTAGGTTCTCCACAACTTGTGACTATTACCTAGAATCTGTTGGCTTTTAACAGAGGAACTAGTCAATTGTTATAGATCCTTCCTAAGTTTCCTGTTAATTTGGGAGAAAAAATCATCTATATCAATGTGATTGTTGTCCAAGCCCCTTTGGATTTTAATTTTCTCCTTGGCCGTGACTATAATTATGTCATGGGAGCTCTTGTCTCTTTCGTGTCATATGTTTCCCACATGAAGGAAGAATTGTGAACATTGATCAACTTTCATTCGTTGGTCCTTATTGGAATCCCAATCAACCATATTCCCTAAATGGTCCTTGTATGCAAGTGGTATCACCCCTGCCACAGGTTATTTATGTGGCCACATGTTCCATGTCCATGTCTACTGATGATCTAGTCAGTGATATAGTGCATTATGTACTGGGGGCATTGGAGCCTGATTTTTCCATTAGATTCCTTGATAGATATCCCTTCTAGAGTGTTGTTATCCCATCCTATGAGAACCTCTTTGAAGCCATGGCCTCTTATGATCCACGATCAAGGTCCCGTAGCAAAGTTCCTTGTATTGTGTCAAGCTCCTCAAAAATTGAATCAAGGTTCTCAGAGTAGAGTTCCTTGTCTTGTGTCAATCTCCTTACACAATGAATCAATGTTCTTGGAGCAGAGTTCCTTTACTTGTGTCAAGCTCCTTAAAAAATGAATCAAGGTTCCCAGAGCAAAGTTCCTTTACTTGTGTAAAGCTTGTTAAAAAATGAAACAATGTGTCATGGAGCACATTTCCTTTTCTTATGTCAAGCTCTTTAAAAAATTAATCAAGGTTCTGAGAGTAGAGTTCTTTGTCTTGTGTCAAGCTCAAAAATTGAATCAAGGTTGCCGGAGCAGAGTTCCTTTAATTGTTTCAAGCTTGTTAAAAAATGAAAAAAGGTGTCATGAGCATGGTTCTTTTCATGTGTCAAACTTGTTAAAAAATGAAACAAATCCCCTTCCAATTCGAGTCTTTGATTAGATCTCGCAAATTCCTAGTCGATTCTTTCACTTGATCTTGTAAGTGAACCTTCATTCCATCCACATGGTAGTAACAAGTAGTCTACTTAGGTGAATGAAATGAAGCTTGGGGGGCATGTACCTCAAATTGAGTCATTATGCCGGGGGCATGCAAACTTATCTCAAGCATAGTTTTTCTTTGTTTCAAGCTTGTGTAAAAATGAAACCAATCTCAATCATTGTTGTCTCTGTTTCAAGCTTGTGTAAAAATGAAACGAATATAATTTTTCTTTGTTTCAAGTTTTTGTAAAAATGCAACCAATCTCAAGCATAGTTTGTCTATGTTTCAAGTTTGTGTAAAAATGAAACCATTCTCATCCTACCTCTCGTAATTGTCATTTTTATTAGCCTATTTTTGCTAGATGAGACTTAATTTTTTCATTCCATCGTCACCATCACTTTGGCGAATCATATGCTTTCACTTGGTTTCTTTACCCTTTCATGGGGAACATCTGCGATGAGTGGTCTTATTAGCCAACCTCTTGACCTTTACATGTTTTGAGAAGTTACATCATGACCAGAACTGGTTGTTATCCTTTTTTACCATTTGTTCCTCCACGTGGAGTCCTGTTTCAACGCTTTTAAGACTCCCAAAATGTGAAAATATTGTCAAGCACTTGTCTTTTTGAACTCGTAAAAGTAAATTAAAGGATTTCTACTCAGTATAAGTTTAACCTTTTTCCAGGCTGAGATATACTAGCTACGAAAAAGGAATACCTTAGTCGAACATGTCTAAGAGGTTATCTTGAGTATTGTTTTCTACCTTTTCAGACTTAAGAGACTATCTACGAAAAGGGATATCTGGAGTTTTCTTTTTGCCTCTAAACATGAAAAAGATGTCGAGTTACCTCTTCGTCGGACTCGTAAAACTAAAACGACGAAGGACTTGTCACCATGATGAGATCAAGTACTCCTTCCTAGGGCTCATCATAAATACTAGGATGGATTCATCCAAAGGATGAACTTATACGACAAGCATATGGTATCTTCTTCAACCTTGAGATTAAAAATAAAGAGGTGCTCACTAGAAATAGTGGGGGAAAATGGAAAGAAACATATATCATATATTTTGTGTGAAAGGCAGCATGTTGCTCTTGAACATGACATTTATTTGTATCTAATGTCGAGTTTGGGTTATCCTCACTTCGTCGCTTGCCTTGCCTGGTTTGGGGAATCCATTTGCCTCTCGTTTTCTTATATCCTATTGTCACCATGACCTCTGATCCTATTTTGAGTCAAATGCTGCCAAATTCCAAAGTTGTGTCATCGATATGTTGAAGAGAAGTCCCATCTACAAATTTAAACCACTTATACCCTGTTTGAATTTTTCTACAACAATCTTGAATCACTCTTGCCAACTCGACAAAATCCTATGTTTCATGTCAATGATGTGGGAAACATTATGGCCCTCCTTCGATGGATCACTTCCTGTTGACCCCATCTCATTATTAGGAAGATAGTCTAGAAAATCCCTTCCAGTACCTTGGAGCTTGCATGCCTCAATAAAATTTTCTTCACATTCGATGATTGGTTCACATCACTGGCCTTCGATCGAATGATTTTGCGAGTGCTCAACTTCATCTTCATTGTTCACACTCATGGATTATGTTGTTGTACCTTGAGAACCATCATCATCACTGGTGGTTTCTCTCGTGCCTGTTAATGGTTTACATCATTGACCGGTAATCAGGTGCTTTCTATCATGTTCAACTACGACCCATGTATTCACATGGTGTGATTCGTACTTTGGTTGGATTGAGATAGAGATGAAGACCCTATGTTTCATTTCATAAATCGAGGCTCCATGGAGTTATTAAGTATTCATGATTTTAAAACATGATCATTTCTATTCGGATGGATGCATTCATGCCATGGATCCATGTATGATTGTAAACATGGTCCTTTCTATTCAAATGGATGTGCCCGTGTCGTAGATCCATGTATTGTTAGATGACTGCTCATAGATATATTGAGAGGCATACTTACATTAGATATGTCAGATATATTGTATTGTGTTTGATTTGCAAGTATCCTAACAATGGTTCTTTAATTCCTTGCCTTCACTTGTAAATAATTTCAACCATCACTTCCCATTCTGACTTCATTCTTTATGGGGCATCTGTTATACAATATTTTGTTGCACTCCCAGTCTCGTATCCTGAAGTGCCGCACTTTGTGTTGTCAATGTCACAAGTGTCGCAAAATGATGAAAGTTGTTGTAAACAATGTATTCACCATGAAACATGTTTGTGGTTATCAGAATAATATCCTTGAAGCAAAGGAAGAAAACTCGCCTTGGAAGAATTCTGAAAAAAATTGTAAAAAACCTTGTTTTCAAGGACCATCACGTTTTGCATAACTAGTGACCCATGCTGATCACTTGTTGTATAATATTTTCCTAGCGCTGCCATTGAAAATTTTATCGAGAAAATTTGTGTTGGTCCTCTTTAGGCATTTTTTCCCAAAATGAAGGAGAAGCTTCTCTTACTAGAAAGTTAGAGAATGGCAAGCTACTTACAAGTGCATGAGGATTGGAACAAGCCCTGCCATTCTTGGTCCTTGATCCTACTTTCATGGATCTTTCCTTTGAGATGTGGAACTTATCCCTCCTTTCATGGATCCTTGACTCTCTCTCCTTCCCTATAAATTAGATCCGTACTATCCACTAATGGTTATCTAATGATTCGTTGCCTTCCCAGTGCTGAACTATGCTCAATTGCTGCCCATTTTACTAAGGAGAAAGGATTGCTTGAAGGTTAAGGCCAGGACTTGGAAACTCAACTAAAGGAAGCTTCCAACATCAAGGCTTAATTCATTGTAATTCTCCCTTTACCATCTATTAATAATACATTATGTGTTTTTTTCCCATAAACGTGTCAATTATTTCTCATTTAGTGTAATACTCCTTTATCTATTACATGGTTTATATTGGAATAAATTTTTCTATGTATGTGTTTGTTGTCTCCACGTGATCTTCCTTCAAAGTATTCATCCGTAACGGTGAAGAGTAGATTGAGCTTGGAAACGAAAGAATTAAGGATGACACCAACGGATGTTAGCATCAGAGTGAGGTGGGTCATCTATCCTCCTTTATGTTTCTAGTATAAAGTAGGAAAGTTTACATATATTTGTCTTCATTTGTTGCTAGATCCTCTTATAGGAATAGAGGCATCATTTCTATCAGCAAAAAGTATTCTCTGCACAAAACTAATGCAATTTGAGGCTCAATATTTAAATCCTCATCATTCATCATTTCGTCTTCTCCCTCTGATAGAGTAGAATATTGATTTTCCTACAATTTGAGAGTCTCTTCCACTGCTTCTTTTGGTTCATATTCAATGTACAAAGGAGGCAGAACATGATCCTGATATTTCTTCTCCCTCTGCATAATATGCAATGGTGGTCTCCTAAATTGAGGATTAAAATTTCCATTATGTTCTTGTTGAATCTATCTAGGAGGATTTTTATTATCAAGCTCCAATTTCACTAATTCCTTAGACAAATTCTTGATAAATTTTGTCATCTAATCTAGTTTTTGCTCATGTAAATATTTAGGCTGATTAGAAGGCCTTGCTTCTTCCTTTCCCTCCTTTTTTTCGACGGATTCATATTTTTGTTTTATTTTCCCCACTGTAGATAAATTGGCTTCAATTTCCAATGTATCAGCTTGAATTTGATGTAAAGTATGAGATCATATTTCCTTTAAAGTAAAACCACAATCTAACTTGAATGCCCCTGCAAACACCACTTTTGTACCAACAGGAGGTGGTTTTATTTCCACAAGAAGACTATTGTACAGTTTGTTGAACCTTTTGATGAAATCAACCACTCCTTCATTTAGCTTCCTTTTTATTGCATTAAACTCGGACAAGAAATATCCATGGTATTTCTTCCCCGCCATCTCCATATAAAATAATTCTCCAATTCCTCCCAGGTATTGATTGAATTAGCTGAGAGGGTCTTGAACCATTTTATTTCTTCTCCATCCAATGGTTGTACAAACAACCTCATAAGCACATCCAATATTCCACATTCAAATTTTGTACAAAAGCGCAGAAAGTTGCTACATGTTTTTCTGTTGTTATCTCATCCTCTCCTGTGAATCATGGTAATAATTTTAAATAATCCTAAGGTGTAGCATTCATGGGTTAGGTAAGATTCAAAGGAGATTATCGATTCAAAAGAAAACCTGTAATCACCATGTTTTGATTTTGGAGGGGGATAAAGGAGTTTCCTGCCTGAAATACAAAAGGAGGAGGTGGAACCACAGATATAGGATTTGTTTGAGAGATTGTAGGGACAATCTGGTATGAAGCAGAAAAATCAATTGTTTTTATTTCTTCAACTCCTGAAATAACTGTAAAAGAAAAGGAAATAGACTCAAAGGGCCTCTCTTCAAGAGTAGGCTCATGAAAGGTGGCTTGAGGGTAAATCGAAGTGCCTTAAGAAAAATCCATATTTTTTATGACTTCTTCTGGATGATGACCTCTGGGGCATTATGACAAAGAACCATTACCAGGATCCAACAAAGTGGGACTTGGATTTTCTAAATACTTTTGTCTCCATGTTGGGCTGTGTTATATTCTTTCCACGACTAACCTACGTAGTGAACCGGGGGGTTAGAGGGGGGGCGGAGCCCC
>APFE030774240.1:0-15194 GCA_000404065.3 Pinus taeda
TGGTGTCCTGAAGACGTTGAAGATAGGAGTTAACCCCTTCTCCCTTCTGCATCAATGGCCGCTGCAAATTTTGTTCTAAGTACATCTTTTGATGTTCGGAAGAACCTTCATATAGTGAAGACAAAGCTTCCCACATTTAACAGGCTGTATCTTTGCCCTGCAAGTGTCAGACCACATGATCTTGAACTCCATCGAGTATGAACCTCTTTGCCTTTCCCTGCTTTGCCTTGTACTTCTTCTTCTGATCATTGTCCACGGGAACAACCAAAACACTCTTAATGTAGGCTTTGAGATCGTACTCCTCCAGAACAGCTAAGGTTTTGGTCTTCCATATGACATAGTTGGAAACTCCTTCCAACCTGTCTTTATCTCTGAGCTCATGTGATGCCATCTCACCTAAATGGGCGAATTGACTCCTATAGTCACTGCACAACATTGATATGCTGCTCGACAAGTGAACAATTTGGACTTTTGGCCAGAAAAGTCCTCTTAGGAGAAAATTCCCCTTCTATGTGTCTTTGCTCTTTTTCGACGGATTTCTGCCTCGGCAGAAACTGCGCCCTTCAAGCACTACGGTGAGGCTCTGTGTCATTCCCTATGCCTTTGCAAGCTCACGAACTGGAAATTGTACCTCTCTGTCGACTCTCTCAGAGAGGGATTTCCTTGGAATCTTTGCTTTCTCGGTAAGGACTGCGCAATCCCTTCAAGGGGATTTGAATTTCTGCCAAACGCAGCTATTGGCCTCTTTGCTCAGCGCTGTATCTGCTCCTGTTTCAAAATCAATGCTCCAATACCATGTGAAAATTCCTATACTCAAGGAACCCCTACTGTAGCAAAACTGAATTTACTTCTCCTACTTGATTTTAATATACATTATCAAGTTATTTTCTAAATAATATTAAAGTAAATTACTTCTGCAACCTACACCAATTTAATTTGATTACATGAAACAAGAAACTGAGCGAAGAACAAGATACATAGGACATCATTATTTTTGGACAAAATAGTCCTCGAAAAAACCGGTGTAGCAACTATGAGGGTTTTATATTATTAAGTAGTAGTTTTGAACACAATTATGGATGCCCTCTCGACAATCCAGTTACAGAGAAAAAATATAATGGCGGAAAACTGGGTTAGATTACCTTACTTCACCCGGCAGTTTCTGGGTGATCCGACAACAGAACTGGCTAACTCTGACTATCTATGGACTCGCCCTACGTCAACCTTACAGGCTCTGTGTCAGCCTTGCGCTGTCTCTTTTGTCTCCTAGAGCTTCTGCATCAACCTCTCCCTGCTGTTTCGACAGCGCTCCGGCTGAATTTTGAATTTCTGCGTGAGGGCAACTTCTCCTCTGCGCTGGCCCTTCTGGCTTTGCGTCAGGCCAGCGTGGGCCCAGACTGGCCCAACGTTAGTCCCTCTAGATGATGCGCTGCCTACACTAGTGGCTCTCTGCCTCTCTGCACAGTAGTCCCAAACTATTCTTGCCCCTCTGCTGCAGAATGATCACCTAGTTCAAATTTCTTAGCTTCCTAGCCCCAAAAATCAAACTCCAGATCAATTCATTCTCTCCGTGTGTGTTTCTAAATGAACCACAAGCCGCCTTCTTATAATTTTCTCGTTGTGACTTCAACGGTCGAGTTTAAGTCTCTAATCAACAGCTAAGATTAAAACTTGACTTGATTCACTTTCTAGAACATTCTCACCCATATTTTTATTAATACCCATTAATACTTACCGCAATTAAAATATTAATTATTTAAAAAAAATACAATCCAAGTGGAATTTCACCAAACGGTTTCTGGGTTCTTTAAAACTCATGTGCCTTAGCCTCTCCACCAATTTTCATGGCTAGAGCACATCCGATGCTACCAAAAACTAATAGGGTTGTGGTAGTGAACTGTTTGGAGTTCCTCCCAATCGTATCGAAGTCCATTATAAATCGAAGTTGTGTATTGAAGTTTTATATTCAAAGAGTAGTTGAGAAATTGTTTTGGGAGTTCCCCCTCTCATTTATCGAAGTGTTATTTATGTACATGATTCATGTTGTTTATGAATGAATGTGACTATTGCCGAACTTAAGTTAATTGAAGTAAATTGTAATTGAAGTTAATTTTTGAAGTGGCTATTGTAGTGAGATTTGATTGAACACCAATTTTCCAAGTATAATATATTTGTCTCGGTATAGGGTACATGGGCTAGAGGCATAGTACGAGCATTAGTAAACTCAAGTTGGTTTCACCATTGAGGAGAAAGCACGTTGGTGCCGCACACCTCATGGGACTTTGGATTGCCCGAGGGAAGTTATTTCTAGGACGAAAACCTCACCATTTTTTGAGGCTTATACCATGCGTTTGGTAGGGATATTGAGCCTCTTGATCCTAAAAATTTCATCCTTTGGGCAACAATCCTCTATCTTCAATGGTTTTTTCTTACATTTGGCATACCTTGCTTATTGTCTTAGTCTCCTTTACCTTGTGGATGACAAGTGACTTTCTTGTAAATTTTCTAGGCTAAGGAGTTGGTGTTGCCTTTGTCTCTACTTGGGCCAACCCAAAAATATTATCAGTTGAGTTATATAGCTTGCTTGGACAATGAGATTACCATGTTTGAATTTTTAGCATGCAATAGTAGTCTCCCACTTGTGAATCATCAATGCCAATGGCGGGAATTAGTCTTTGCCATTTTTTATTTTTGCCCCTCTCTCTATATTTTCTCGTTTTTTCAACTCTATTTTTGGTCACCTCAGTAGTGATTGATTCCCTCTCAAATCATTATCATGAGTAGGGCCCAACTTGAGATACTTATTCCTAGATGGTTCTAGTCAACATGCTCCTTCCTGCTTGTTACTTCCTTGGAACGTTGGTTTTGGTTGTTGCATCCTATAGATTGTAGCTATGGGATTGCTTAATCATTCATCCAATATATCCTTCCTCTAATCTTTTGCTCCTTGACTTAGCTAGTATCACCCTTGTGTCGTAACCATTTTTCTCTCATTCTATATCTACCTTTGTCTATTGTTTTCATTCTTCTTTTCTCATTCACTCATCATCTTCATACTCAAGTTAGATATTTTTGTCTTAACTAGTATGTCACTAGCTCATCACAACTCACACCTTTGCTTGTTTTGTGCTAGCATTGTGTCATGTAGCCTTTGCTTTTGCCTCTCGAAAGTCACTTCTTCTCATGCTAGAGCTACCTTGTTGATCATATTTCCAAATCTTGCCTTCGTTGGTGCTTCACCAGTGTTCGTATCTTTTGCACCCTAGGCAGCTATAGGTAGGCATAGCTATCTCATAGTTTCATAGCTATTTCATGAAATTTGCCACTTTAGATGACCTTTATTTCCATCTGTTTTTCAATTGATGAGGTTGCTTGGATGATTATGAAGATATATTCTTACCTTGGAAACATCCTTCAACAATCTCCAACATCAAGATATCCCTTTTTTTCATTGAATTATATGTATCGTAATTCTAACTATTCTTCCTTGGCTTTTTGCATTTCATTTATGCTTCTTGCTTAACAAGCTAGATAAGAGTAGTGTTATCTACTCTTATCTAGCTTGTTAAGCATGGACGCCAGTTTATGTATTCGACTAGTTTTGACTTGGGACTGGGAGATGATTCTATGATTATTCATGTGGCATCACATTTCATGGGGTGATTTCATGGTTGACATAGTAGTACACATATGCCATGACATTGGTCACATCATTCAAGGCCCATGTAGGCAAATTTTGCGTGCATGGGCATCCTCTTGACACTCCATGTTGAATATCCTTGAATGACCTCCTATTTCATCATCTTTCTAGCTATTTTGGAATGGAATAGAGCTCTAAACTCTTTGTGAACACATCTAGTTGCTATTTTCGAACATGTGGCTTCATTATTTTTGACTTGGAGAGGGTCATTTCATAATTTTTGTAGGTCGCTTGCATGATTTTTAGGATATATTCTGACGATTGAAACCTCTCCTTGGACTTATGAACTATTTTGGAGGAGTTTTCAACATATTTGGTCCTTTTCAATTAACGCGGGTGGAACACCCATTGTCAAGCCCTCAGGCTTAGGCGCTCAAATGTGCTCGAGTTAGGCTGAGTCAAGTTTGGTGGAACAAGTTGGACAACACGAAGAGTGCGACCGAGATGACTTCGATGGAACAACTTTGGTGAGACGGGGACATGAAGAGTGCACCCATGATGAGTTCGGTGGAACAATTGGAACGACTTGGTGAGGCGACACGATAAGGGTACCCATCCATGGCACACTCTATCGAAGACAAGGCGTGCCCAAAAAAAGACAAGGTGCGCCCAAGCGAGATGCGCCTATCTAATTTGCGAATGCACACGATCGAGGATCAACGTGAAGAGGAGTATATTTGAGAGAAGTATGGTGGGTTCATACCAGGTATGTTTGGATTCTTCTAAGAGATGAGGAGAGATGGCCTTGTGATGTTGACAAGCAAGTTGTATGACTTCCCCACACCACCATCTTCTTGAAGCTCATGAAGGAGATGGGCTTATTGTCACTTGTCCGAGACTGTGAGACCCCTGGGAGCTTGAGATGCCATTAAATGTCGCCTCATGATGAGCATAATTAGAGGAAATATTGTGTGACATGGAAAGAGGTGACAATGGTTGTATATGTTTGGGTGCATGTCTTCTTGTGGAATTGATGCTACAGTCAGATTAGTGACCTCACTAGTTGATTGCATGAGGGAATCTAGCACGTGTCATTATCACAGGTTGCGATACATATATACATGGGATATATGTCAGAGATGATATTCTTTTGTATCGATGAAGACAAGTTGATGCAAAGGTTGTTCATGATGAGGACAATCTTTAGGATTTGGTTAAGAAGTTTGCGAGGTGTTGTCAAGGACGACAACCTTTTGGCGTGGGGGAAGATGTCAAGCCCTTAGGCTAGGCACCCAAGCACACCCCAGTTAGGTCGAGTCGAGTTTGGTTGAATGACTTGGTTGGCACGAAGGGTGTGTCTGAGATGAATTTGATGGAAACACCTTGGTGAGACGAGCGCATGAAGAACACACTTGAGATGAGTTTGGTGGAATGATTGGAATGCATTTGAGAGTCGACATGACGAGGGTGCCTAGCCGAGGTGCACTTGACCAAAGACAAGGCGCTCCCAGACAAGATGCGCCTGACTGAAGACAAGGCTTGCCTAGCTAAGACGCACCTGCAAGCTTGTGGAATGCAGTATTGCTGAGGGTGGTACACCCTGGGGTATTTGTGTATTGAGGTTGTGTGTAGGTCGAAGGGCCTAAACTTTGTTATTTATTACTTTTGGTTGTGGGTCTCTAGTTGAAGGGTTGAAACTCGGTTATTGTATATTTGTACCTGTGAACGGTTGTGGCAGCAAACTGTTTGGAGTTCCTCCTAACTGAACCAAAGTACGTTATAATCTAAGGTTTTGTGTATTGAAGTTTTATAGTCAAAGAGCATTTTGGAAATTGTTTTGGGAGTTCCCCCTCTCATTTATTGAAGTGTTATTTATGTACATGATTCGTGTTGTTTATGAATGAATGTGATTATAGCTGAACTTAAGTTAATTGAAGTACACTGTAATTGAAGTTACGTTTTGAAGTGGCTATTATAGTGAGATTTGATTGAACACCAATTTTGCAAGTATAAGATATCGATCTCAGTATAGGGTACATGTGCTAGAGGCTTAGTATTGGCATTAGTAAACTCAAGTTGGTTTACCATTTAGGAGAAAGTGCACCGGTGCCACACACCTCAAGGGACTCGGGAAGCTCATAGCTCAGAGGTGTGCCCCGGTGGCGTGACACCCATATTTTGAGGATAGACATTGGCTTACATGAGGGAAGTTATTTCTAGGAGGGAAACATCACCATGTTTTGAGGTTTATACCATGCCTTCAGGAGGGATATTGAGTGTCTTGATCCTAAAAGATTTCAACCTTTAGGGGACGACCCTCTATATTCGATGGTTTTGTTTACATTTGGCATACCTTGCTTATTGTGTTAGTCTTCTTTACCTTGTGGATGAAAAGTGACTTTCTTGTAAATTTTTCTAGGCTAAGGAGTTCGTGTTACCTTTGCCTCTACTCGATCCAACCCAAAAATGTTATAAATGGAGGTATATAGATTGCTTGGACAATGAGATTATGATGTTCGAATTTTTAGCATGCCATAGTAGTCTCCCACTTGTGAATCATTCATGCCAAAGGTGGGAAGACATTCTTTCCCATTTTTTTGTTTTTGCCTCTCTATATTTTCTTGTTTTGTCAACTCTATTTCCGGTCACTTCACTAGTGATTGATTCCCTCTAAGTCATTATCATGAGTAGGGCCCAAATTGAGATACTTGTTCATAGATGGTACTAGTCAACATGCTCCTTCCCCCTTGTTAGTTCCTTGGAACGTTGGTTTTGGTTGTTGCATCTTGTAGACTGCAGCTATGGGATTGCTTAATCATTTATCTTACACATCATTCCTCTAATATTATGCTCCTTGACTTAGCTAGTACCACCCTAGTGTCGTAACCAATTTTCTCTCATTCTATATCAACCTTTTTCTATTGTTTTCAATCTTCTTTTCTCATTCTCTCAACATCTACATATTCATTTTAGATATTTTTGTCTTCACTAGTATGCCATTGGTTCATTGCAACTCACACCATTGCTTGTTTTGTGCTAGCATTGTCTCATGTAGTCTTTGCTTTTGCATCTAGAAAATCACTTCTTCTAATGCTAGATCTACCATGGTGACCGTATTTCTAAATCTTGCCTTCATTGGTCCTTCACCAGTCTTCGCATCTCTTGCACCCTAGGTAGTTACACGTGGGCATAGCTATATCGTAGTTTCATAGCTATTTCATGAACTTTGCCACTTTAGATGCCCTTTATTTCCCTCTATTTTGCAATTGACGAGGTTGCTTGGATGATTATGAGGATATATTTTTACCTTGGAAACCCCTCAACTTGACTTATGAACACTTTTGGAGGAGTTCTCGTCCTATTTAGCCCCCTTTCACATCACTTCTAGGGCCAGACATTGTCTTGGTAACATGTGGGCATAGGTACCTCTTAGCTTCATAGCTATTTCATCCACTTTGCCACTTCAAATGCCCTTTATTTTTTACTATGGAAATTTCTGCCTTTTATTTTTGATGGTGTTAAAGCAGTGTCAATATGCCCCTTGTTTTCTTGTGTTGATTTTGTTCACCTCGTGTCCTTGTCACGGAGTCAGTGTCACCTTCTACCCTCTTAAAGGTAAAACTCTAACATGACCATTGTCAGATTATAACCTATTTTGGTAGCGATGTTACCATTCTCACATCTTTCACGTCCTTCAAAAAGCTGCAAAATGAAGACAACTCTTTTGTTAAATATAAGTTTTGTATTTGTTTCTCGAAGGTTGTTCTTGGCTGCGAAACTGTGCTCAGAAACCAACTCAACCAACTTTAGGTTCAAGCTGGTCCTTGAACTGGAGGGGGATCCCTCAAGTGTTAAAATTTAGCCTAGATATTCACACTGAACACTTAGACTAGCTTATAAGATCAGAAAGCGTGAAGAGACACTCTCAACAGCTAAACAAAATACATACAGGAAATGTTTAGATAGTGACAATCTTGTGATGTTGAGGGATCAGCAGTGACACACTGTCATTCTGATTTACTCATTAATGAAAATAACTTCATGGTGGGATTTCGGGGGACGGGGTGATACTCAACCCAACCTTTCCCGAATACCAACACACCCCCACATGCATGCAAAAATAAAGATATGGAATCACAGGAAAGAACATACATCAGAAACAAATTCTGTCATAAAACTGAAGCCAAAAACCTTTGATTGAAAATTTTGTAGTAGAAGTCTTTACAAAAAATGTCAGGGTTTTGGCATCAAAATCCAACCCTCGCATACTACAAATCAAATAATATATGATAATTACATCTCAAAGCTATCACTATCTGTATGGAAATAAAATGAAATAATAAATTAAAATAAAACTAAATCTAGAAATTGATTGCATAAACTCTCAAATTATTGAACTGCTTGATCTGTCAATCCCTGAAGATCTGTCAACTTTCCTTCCAAGCTGGAACTGCTAGTTTCATTTTCCACCTATCCTTTGACTTTAATCCACAAGATCTCCTGTTCTTGATATGATCCTCGAACCCCGAATGGACTACTGACTGTTTGGTTCTCTGCTTGAAATCCGGAAGCAATCTTTTGACTGCTGATATAACTCCTGGAAATCTGGTATCTTTATCAGGTTAGATGCTCTACCACTTGTCTTTCCACTGTCAACTGTATCCACATATTTAGTTGCCTTCAAATCGGACCTAGATTTGGTTTATCATTCACTGCCATCTATAATCTAATTACTTGAAGATATTGAATCTGTACACTTTTCTACCCTTAAATCTGGATCTTCTTGCTTAAATCACTCGAGTACTACTGACTAGAGGAAATAATACTTGTTACCTGCCACCTCACATCCCAGCATTCCTCAATTGTATAACTGATCCTTGAATCTTTGAATTGACCCTCTGAAAATGATTTTTTGCCATTATGACAGGCTTGATTTTAAATCTGCTACTGGTGCATAATGATGCTTTGTGTCCATACTTTCAACCAGTATTTTTTAAAAATTGTCACATTTGATTTGGCTTTGCCTCAAATCTTCCTTGTTTCTATCCTTAGGCTTCTTTGCAAATTCACAGAGCACCAAGTGCCAATATCATCTGAGAATTCTTTGGTGTCTGCGAGTCCTAATCCAATGAACTTGCAGGTTGCTCTGTCGAGTTATAAAAATCCTGATTCTAAGGAACATTTAACTGCTCTTCTTTTGCCATGCTTACACTTGATGTAGATGAATAGAATTAGGGAAAGAAGCAAAACAAGTATTGAAACTACTCTTGATGACTATTTAAGAAGTCAAGTCCTCGTAAATTCTAATGATAATAGATGAAGGTTGCTAGACACTCCATTTTCATACTTCTGAGGAGGCTGTAAATCATTCTTGGAAACAAAATCATGGTCTTCGAGTTTTGGATAAGTAGGCTCCCAAAACTTTTCCTTTGTGTCTTACAAGTGTGTTTCATAAGACACTTGAAACCAATAATTATCGTGAATATCCTTTAGGCTTATGGCCCAAAATGCATGATTTGAAATTCTGCAGCTATGCTTTTATTTATTTTTTAGTTTAATTCAAGGTTATCTCCATCAGCTTCACTGCAACCTCTTTCCCATCGTAAATTCTTCTGCAAACAGACCCAAGTGTGCTTTGGGCGTGTTGACATTACTTTTGGCGCTTGATTATTTCATTGGCTTCTGAAGTTCATTAATTATCTCAGGTTTGAATCATCTTGAACTTGGCTTCAAAGGAGTAATCTGTTTATCCAAACCTTCAATGATTTCTGTTATCAAAAAATGTGTAAAACTATTACCTAAGAACATAGATCCATATCATGGTGATGCCATTTCATTTTTAATGTGCACTATTTTGGATTTTGCTGTCTGTAGGAATAATACGATGCCACAGAAAATTCAGAGTATATGAGCTTCTCCATTGAAGGCCAACACGAGTTAATATATGGCTTTTAGAATCTATTGCTGCAAATTTTCACATGCAATGCATATCTTTCAACTGACACCTTGGTATTCTGTTTTATTGATCGACATTCTAAAAACTGCTTACTTTATGTCTCTCCTTTCCATCCAACTAAAACCTTTCATGCTAGTTGCTGTTCTTTTTGTTAAATGTGTAGGATGCTTATAGTGCATCAAAACCTCTCATGGATTCGTTTGAAAAGTCCTCAAAAACGCCCCTTGCAAGCTTGAAATTCTCTTTACCTTGTAATCAAGACCAAAATATTCTTGCAAACAAATTCATGAAGGTTTTGCCTCTCACTTAATCGTTGAAAGTGAAACAATTAGCTAGTAGCTTTTATAAACAAATCCAACTCTGGCAATATATCCTTCCCACCTATAGACCTCTTAATTTGACCTTCTTTGGTTCTAGACATTGAATTAATCTGACCATATTACTATTCTTCAACCAGAAAGACTCATCTGTATGTGCCATTATATTTAATTTCTCCACACTTAACTATTTCCTCAATTAGCTTTGGGCTCTTCAAGAGTTTTGGATTCTCTGCAATCTAGTTAATAACAATCTTAACTTTTTCATGGGTTTAAAAACTGAATAGATATAGGCAAGTATATGCCTCAGTGCCAAGGTACTGCAAGAATCTTTTTCCAACAATGGCAGTTTTACCAATAACTATACTTTGCCATAATCAAGAAAAATTCCATATGCAACATGAAGACCTTCCTTTTGCAACTTTAACTGTCGGGACCAACATTCATTGCTATTGACCTCAAAATGCATGTACAGCATATAACAGGTAAGAACAATTCATCAAAGTTCTTCAGGTTGCCTAAACAGAGTTTGATGATCCCAAAGGTACTGGAGCACTTGCCAAGCTATTTCGTAACAATAAAGATGCAGAAATCCTCTTTCAACGGTAGTGGTCATCCCTCAACCATGGCTTTTCAAAAACGACTTGAGAAGTCAGCTTATTCCTGTTCCTGAAAAAACTCAATCTGAACTGCAAAACTGGATGCCAGGAGAAAACAATTCTTAAAATCTTATACCTTTCTGTGTGTACAAACCTTTGATGCCGATAGTCTGCAAAAAAATCAGTCTCTCTGTCTCCTTCAATCGCTAAAGCAACTACAGCTTTCTTTACTCCTTGAACCTTTTCCAAGGCAGATTCCACAGTGCTAGAGCAAGAAGTGCATGTCACTCCTTTTATGCAAAGAGGTCATACAACTATTGCAGATCTCTCATCAACATCATCGTTTATCAGGGTGGCTTCAAAGCCAGCATCTTCAATTGCCTCCCTAATTGATTCCTCCTTGTGTGGAACATGGCTTATCAAATTGCCTTTGTTGAAGAACTCGTTTACCCCCTATCCACTATTCGGAAATAGTCTTTACTGCAATTGCATACTTTACATAAATCATCTGTGCAAATAGTAACTAGTGCACATACGTTGCCTCTGATGCATTCCTGTGACAATTTGCGAATGTGGCTCTTCTCTTTCTCATCCTGGCAGGAAACATTGGGGTCACTTCTGTTAGTCAAGAGGGTATGCAAATTCTGAGGCAGACCCTTGCTCAATCACCAAGTACTCGAGCTTTAAGCATGAGACCCCTCATTTCACTTTTGCAAGTCTGTGTATGCATCTTCTCGAACATTGCTGTTGAGTGAAACCCTAATCTGTAATTAGTTGCAAAACTTTCATGTGCATATAGTACATGATATTCTCCATCTAAGTAGTTTTCATTAAAACTTTCCAGTTGTAGACAATTACATATTCACGCATCATCCACCATTGGCGCCTAAAGATCAAAAGCTTCTCATATAACTAATTTACAAAGTATATGAATCCATATTCTGGAATTTCAAGCTATCTTTTACAAACTTTGGAAAGGGACTCAAGTGAATCCTTTCTGCAAAATTTGCCATTGAAATTTCCTTTCCAAGAATTGTCAAAAGTCCAAATATGCTGTGTTGTCGTTCTCATGGGGAAGATGAGATGCTCTGCATCTGAGACATGGCCACATAAAGAAACTCGTTGCCACCTTTAAACTTGTCTGGCAGAATTAGCTCCTGCACTGTCATTGTAAACCACGACTGGATTGCGGGAGGGGGTGTAAACAACAAGCGGTTTTTAGAGCTGGGGGTCCACAATTCTCCACAGAATGCCACGTAGGGAAATGTGGTTTGATAAAACAGTCAATTGCGGACCCTCCCCTTCGTTAAGTGTCGAACAGCTTGAGGGGTCCACAATTCAACTATGGCCATGGATTTTCCTTGACATCCTTGGATCATTGACACTTGGCGATATCCCTGTTTTCGCTGACAAGGAACATTGGGTTTTGACAAAATGGAAACACATTATATATTTTCATATATGAGAGTATATCCCACATCGTAAATACAAAAGCTTTCAACCCACTTTATATACTCAGGTGCATACGGATGTAACCAACTTGTTGGGCACCCTTTATCTCCTCTCTTGGCTTGGCGCTCTGAGTATTGAGCTTTGACTTGGCTTGTGATTTGACTGCTTGGTGGACTTCGATAACAAATATGGGATAGAATAAGGGCTTGGAGATCAGGCTTTCAAGCGTAGTATTTTGCATTAATTTTATATTTTAAATAAAGTATTTTATAAAAATATAACTATAATTTTATAAAATTGAATTGATTTTTTTTTTTTCTTAAGCTTGGC
The DNA here is from genome assembly GCA_000404065.3 of Pinus taeda. Taxonomy (NCBI): domain Eukaryota; kingdom Viridiplantae; phylum Streptophyta; class Pinopsida; order Pinales; family Pinaceae; genus Pinus; species Pinus taeda. Next base: position 12,295 of record APFE030774240.1, read on the forward strand.
AGGACTCTCATTTTCGATTTCACATGTCCATTATTCACCCCGCAACTGGGGAAGGTAGTACAAGATTCGAACCCAAGATCTCCGGTTCGGTGAGACTTCATTCCTCGACCATCGCCACTTGAGCTTCCCTAGGCGGACGATTTAAAATTAAAATTATTATTAAAATAACCCAATAATTGTATAAAGACCCATTTGACGACAATTTCACAATGCCTGAGAGGCTGGTAGAAACTGGTTGACACACCATAAAAAAGTTTGTACAATTTGAAGAGATAAAATATGTGACAACAATAAGTATAATATTTCTAACTATTCTTCCTTGGTTTTTATGCATTTCACTTATGCTTGCTTCTTAACACCATTCCTATCTATTTTTTTAAGCATGGACCCCACTCTTATGGATTCGACATGTTTTGGCCAGGCACTGTTTGGGATGACTCTATGATTGTTCAAGTGGTGTCACATTTCGTAGGGAAATTTCATAGGTGGTAGTACACATATCCCAAGGCATTGGTCACATTATTCGAGGCACATTTAGGCAACTTTTGCATGCGTGGGCATCCTCCTTTCATGCAAGGTGCTCAACTAGTGTCAATATCTCCCTTGTTTTTTCGTCTTGATTTTGTTCACCTCCTGTCGTTGCTAGGTAGCCAATGTCACCTTCTCTCTTAGAGGTAAAACTATTAACATATCATAGGACTGTATCTTATTTTTTTGAAATTACATGTTCACAATTCCTATCCTTCAACAAGCTCAACATCAAGACATCTGTTTTGTTCAGTGAATTATATTATCGTAAATAAACTATTCTTCTTGGCTTTTGTGTTTCATTTATGATCAATGTTAACACTACTCTTACTAGCTGTTAAGCATGACCTCATTATGTATTTGAACCTTTTGGGTTGACAATGGAATGATTCTATATTGTTCATTGCATCACATTTCATGGGCATTTCATTGTGGACATGTAGTACACATATGTGACGAATTGGCAATATTCAAGCCCATTTGGCAAAATTTTTCATGCTGGCATCCTCTTGACATTCCATGTTGAATATCTTGAACACCTCCTATTTATCATCTTTCTAGCTATTTTGCACTGGAATAGAGCTCAAACCCTTTGTGGACTATCGACTTACTATTTGTGAACATTGCTAATTAATTTTTACTTGGAAGTCATTTCATAATTTCTAGAGGTCACTTGCATGATTTTTAGGATATATTCTTATGTTTGAAACCTGTTCTTGGAATTATGAACTATTTTGGAGTAGCTTTCAACATATTTGGCCCTTCTCATTTGACACATGTGGACCTCCCACTGTCAAGTCCTCAGGCTTAGATGCTTGAATGTGCTTGAATTAGTCCAAGTCAAGTTTGGTGGAACGACTTGGAGGACGCAAAGAGTGCACCTGAGATGAGTTCGGTGTAACAACATTGTGAGATGACTACACCAAGAGCGCGCCTAAGATTAGTTCGGTGGAAGAATTGGAATGAGTTGGTGAGTTAACATGTCAAGGGTACCCAACCGAGGCATGCTCTATCAAAGACAAGGCATGCCCATCCAAAGACAAGGTGCACCCAACCTAGACACGTCTATCCAATTTGCGAATGCACACAACTGAGGATGAACGTGAAGAGGAGTATATTGCATAGAAGTATGGAAGGTTCATACTAGGTATGGGTGGATTCTTCTCAAAGACGAGGAGAGATGGCCTTGTGATGTGGAAAGGGAAGTCGCATGACTTCACCATACCATCATCATTTTGAAGCTCATGAAGGAGATGTGATTACTGTCACTTGCTTGAGATGGTGAGACCCTGGGAGCTTGAGATGCCATCGAATGGCGCCTTGTGATGAGCATAATCAGAGGAAAGATTGTGTGACATGGATAGAGGTGATAATGGTTGCACATGTTTGGGTGCATGTGTTCTTTTGGAGTTGATGCTACGGTCAGATTAGCTGCCTGACTAGTCGATTGCATGAGGCGATCCATCACATGTCATTCTTATAGGTTGTGATACATTCATAGACATGGGATATATGTTAGAGATGAGATTCTTATGTATTTATGAAGACAGTTGATGTGAAGGTTGTTCATGATGAAGACAACCTTCAAGATTTGGTTAAGAAGTTTGTCGAGGGGTGCATTGTCAAGGACGAAAACCATTTTGACGCCCGAGAGGTTGTTAAACCCATGGGCTAGGCACTAGAGCACACCTGAGTTAGGCCGAATCTAGTTCTATGGAACAACTTGGTTGGCACGAAGGGCGTGCCCGAGAAGAGTTCAATGGAAGGACTTTGGTGAGATGAGCGCACAAAGAACAAACCTGAGATTAGTTTGGTGGAATTATTGGAACAAATTTGAGAGTCAAGACGACGAGGGTACCTAGCTGAGGTGCACCCGATAGAAGACAAGGTGCGTTTAGCCGAGACACGCCCAAGCAAAGCCGAGGTGTGCATAGATGAGATGTGCCTGATTGAGTTGTGAAGGTACATGATCGAGGATGAGAGGCGTGCCCAATCGAGTTGTGAAGGTACATGATCGAGGATGAGAGGCGAAAGCACACGATTGACGATGAATTGAAGGAAAGTTTGTATGTGACAAATGATGCGACATAATTTGGATTTTATGGTCGGCTAAAATGAAGGAAAGTCAGCTTGAACACCCAATTGACACGTCCCTTGGAAGTGACACGACTATTCATGGAGGGTGACTCATATATATAACATTATAGGAGAGGAGTTAGATTAAGTCAACCAAAGATCAATAACTTGTCATCGTAAGAAAAGGAGACAACGAAGGAAGAAGAGAGTTGGGTCTCACAAAGGAGCTCGCTTTCTAAAGCAAGCTGCGAAAGGAAGCTATGCAAGCTTGTGGAACAACGTATTTCCAAGGGTGG
>APFE030774251.1:0-11525 GCA_000404065.3 Pinus taeda
TCCGGATCCTCAGAGGATAAACCATGAAAGTTAGGTAAAGCAGACAATGGAATATTTTTCATTGTTCCTGCAGGGAGGTCATTGATAGGGAATCCCAAGGTAGAGAGGAAATTTTCATCCCTTCTTTCTTCTTCAGGATCTACACGTCCTCCACCAAAGAGACCATCATTGTTTCCTTCCATTGTTGGCTCTCCTACTGCACTTGCTCGATCATCAAGATCTTCTATTGGCTCTTCGATGTTTTCTACTGGTCGTCCAACGCTTTCTACTATTTCCTCAATGTACTTTGCTAATCTACTAACACTTTCCTCTGACTCTCCAGCACTGATTGCTGGTTCTTCTATATTTTCAGGACCCACAACTTCCTCTATTTTGTAATCTGACTGAGGGGAGTGCTGAAGTTTTGATTTTCGAGAACTTAATCTCTGTGATGATTCAGCCTTTGATACGATCTCGTCGATAAAAGTTTTTCTTCCTCCCCAGCCTTTGCCACCTGTGGGGTTAGTTTTCTTTTGGTTTCCGCGTCCTCTCATACAATCTGCACATTTAGAATGAAAAGATTAATGCTTTTGAAATCTATAATTACCTTCCTCGGCAACGGCGCCAAAATGTTGGTCGCTTTAATTGCTTTCGCAATTCAAGCTCCACATAAATTGTCAACCCGAGGAAGTCTTTTTATTTCAAAGATAATCACGCACTGGATATGCTCAATTTCAAAAGCAGAAACAAGGTTGTAGTAAAATAAGAACACACAATTATTAATCTCACCAATCTACTGATTCACACTCTACTTAATCAAAGCTGAAGTCGATTTAGTTATAGCATAAATAATTTCTCTACTGCAGTTACAACCCAAACAAAGGAAGATCAATCTGCAAAGAAAGAAATCAATCAACCACGGCAGGAACAGGACCCTATTCCTTAGTGAGGAACTTCAGCACCTGATGCCTGACACTTCATCACACTGTAAGAAAGGTAACTTCAAGAGAGCAAGACCCTATTCCCATGAATAGGAACCTTCAGCACTTGTTCTCTTGCTTCTAATCACACTGCAGGCAAAGGAAGATAATTAATGGGGCAGGACCCTATTCCTTTATATAGGAATCTTCAGTACCTGCTTCCCGACATCATTCATTCATACAATCAATAGAAACAGATTTCTCAACTTCAGAATAAATGCATTCAATACATGCAGTGTTAAGGAAACAGAGTATTACTGAACTGTGTAACTAGTGTCCAACAACAGAATTAAAGTAAAATGCAAGACACACAAAGAGTTAAACAATTTACAAGAATCAAGGGTGAATCTTGTGAGGAAGGCGGGCCCTTTCCCTCTCACAAGATTCCCCGGGGAAAGAACTAAATTGGAACGCTCAAAAGAAGAATTTATTCATCTGTCAAAGTAACTGATACATTACAGATGGAGACTAGCTCCAGTTCTCACACAACGTACTTCTCTTAGTTTACAACCACTGACCCCTTCTAATGATGATGTCTCTTCCTTTTAAAGAGGAGACATCATTTATAATTTACATGAAAGTGAATCCATATTATCTCGAATCTGTTCTTTTTCCCAAAACAGGACTATTCTGTTCTTCATAAAAAGAGACTGTTACAACAGAGATAACAAGAATGCTATCTTCAGGATGATCCAGGTAATCGTGTCTTCATACTGCTGCAGCTATTCCACAAAAAGCTTCTTCCAGAATCGCAAATTACGCCTGACGGAATTTGCGTGCTTGACGGCTGTTTCAGCAACTGAGTCAGCTGTTTCAGCAACGGCCGCATATACTTATCTACGATCTTTGGACTTGTGTTAGCAACGATACACTTCAATTAATGATAAAATATAAGAGTATTATGGAATTAAATGTAAAACAGATTAAACATATAATAAAGAAGAGGTTTTTGTATACCTTGGGATAAAGTGGCTGAAAATGATAATGGGATTCTTTTTAATCATGGTTATAAGGGTAAAGTGGTGTCAAAATATATAGCAAAAATGATACATAGTGGAGTCCTAACACTGGACAATCAACAAGTTTCCAAGTGTTGTTATCAATTACTGCCTGATATTCTTCAACCATAGCCTGTTGCCATTCTTTATGTTTTACTGCTTCTTTGTATGTGGAAGGTTCTGTAAAATCATTTGCTATCAAGGCAAAATTGCCTTCACTTCTATGTGCCCTTCTGGTGCCTATTTTATTCTGCTCATCAGGCTTTACATCTTTCAAAAGTTGAACTACCCATTTTGGTAGTTCGTGCTCACTTATTTGCGCTTCTGTAAAGTCTCCATCATTGTAAAGAGGATTAATATAAACTGATGTTCGTCGTTCAGGTGAAGAGTGTGGAGAATCACTGTCAGAAGAACTGCTGCTGCTTGGAGATGCGGATGAACTGCTAGAAGACCCAGATGATGTTGTTGATGTAGATGGACTGAATGACTCATCTTCAGAGGAAGGAAAATCAAGTTCATACCAATTTGGTGGAGTTGGTTGACTTTACATTTTTCCATTTCTTTTACTTCCCTTAGTTTCTAACTTGTGAATAAGATTTTCATTTTCTTCAGCACTCTTACTTCCAGTTTCATCAAAAATGACATCCCTGCTCACAATGATTTTTCCATTGGTCAAAAGACGATACCCTTTCTTCTCATCAGAATAGCCAATCATTGTGCATTTTAAACTTCTTGAGTCAAGCTTAGTTCATTTTTCTTTTGGAACTAAGGCATAACATACGGATCCAAAAACTCTAAGATGTTTAACTTGAGGTTTGAAACCAAACCAAGCTTCATAAGGTGTGATTCCATCTAAAGAAGCAGTTGGAGATCTGTTTCTTAAGTAGACAGTTGTATGTATTGCTTCTGCCCAATATGTTGGACTTAACCTCTTGAAAGTTAACATGGATCTCACCATTCCTAACAAGGTGCGATTCATTCTTTCAACTACTCCATTTTGTTGTGGAGTGTAAACATTAGTAAGATGTCTTCTTATGCCATTTTCATTGAAATAAGTTTTGAATTCATTTCAAGTGAATTCTCCCCCATTATCTGTCCTGAGTGTACCTATCTTTTCTTTGACTTCATTTTCAACAAATTGGCAAAAATTTTTAAAATTATCAAATGCTTCTAACTTGTTCTTCAAGAAGTAAACCCAAGTCATTCTGCTAAAATCATCAATGAATAGTAAGAAATATTTGCAACCACCAAATGAAGTTTGTAGTGGTCCACAAACATCACTATGCACTAGTTGTAGCCGTCTGTTTGCACGCCATGAACTTGTTGGAAAACTTTCTCGACTTTGTTTGCCATAAATGCAAGCTTCACATTTTGCATTTTCCCTTTTGAATGTGGGAAGTCCTTTAAACATTCCTTGTTTATGCAATTGAGAAAGACTCTCAAAATTTAAATGTCCATATCTTACATGCCATAGTCTTATAGGTGAAATACCTGTACTCACTACCCTTGCAAAATCAACACCTTGGAATAATTGTCCCTTTCATCCGTAACAGTTTTCCATCTTCATAACCTGTCATGACTGTTTTCAAGTTAGGTTTGACTAAATTAATCTTGACTAAACCATCTTCCATAATCACTTGATGTCCTACTTGTTGAATCGTGACTAAAGAGAGCAAATTTTTCTTAAAACTTGTTACATACCATACATTGGAAATCATTTTTTCTCCAATGCCAGGGAGAAAAACTTTAACTGCTCCTTTTCCATAAGGAGTATGTTTTGTATCATTAGCAAGAAAAATGGAATGAAGTTGGCAATCTTGAAAATTCCAAAAAAAATCACGTCGACAAGTCATGTGTTGAGTTGCTCCTGAATCCAAGATCCAGGCATCTTCATAGTCACTTCTAAGATGGGATGAAAGTTGTGATGCTAGTGAGGAAGTAAAAACATATTCTGAGTTATCATCATCTTGATCATTTGCAAATTGCACTGAATGCTGCTAAAACTTGGGAATTTTATTAAGTGAAGTTCTACAATCTTCAGCATAATGGGCAACTTTGTTACATCTTCGACACATAATTTGACTTAAGTCTCTTCCTCTTCCTGAAGATTGTCCTCTGCCTCTACTTTGACTTCTATGTTGAGATTGTCCTCTACCTTGATTATTGTTTCCTTGTCCTTGAAAATTTCCTCTTCCTTGGTTGTTTCCTCTACCTTGAAAATTATTCCTTCCTGTTTCCTCTACTTTGGCTTCGACCTTGACTTTGTACATTATGTGCTGCTTGATTCTGATTGCCTCTGCCTCTGCCTCGAGAACTGTCTGTTGATGATTTACTAGTGCTGGCCTCTGTGAGAAAAACATCTTCACCAAATTTCTTCTTCCCAAAAATTTTACCATGTTGAGTCAACATTTCACAGAGTTCATCAAACTTTAATTTCTCTAATTTCCCAGTTACTTGTAGAGTTTCCAAAAAATGCGTGTAGGAAGAAGGAAGTCTAGCAATTACAATTGTGACCATAAAGCTATCATCAATTGTGGGAAAACCAACATTAATAATTTCCTGCCTAATATACTTAAGTCTTGAGATATATTCAAGAACATCAATGCCTTCAGTTAATTTTTGTTGCAACAATTTTAATTGTAGATCAACTTTCTTTGATTCAAGTTGAGTATCAAAGAGGTCTTTAAAAGTTTTCAAAGCAGACCATGCATCTGTAGCATTTTCTATATGGACATACATTTCATCATTCACAGAAGATTTAATAAGAGCTAAGGCTTTAGCATTCTTGATTTCCCATTTTTCTAGTGCAGCTGCATCTGTGGGTTTATTCGGCTTAACATCTCCATCACATATACCCTGCCATAATTCATTTTAAATGAGAGTGCTTTCGATGAGTCGATGCCATGTTTTATAAGATTTTGTACCTTCAATTTTGTTGGAATCAAAAAACAAATTAATCAACTTAGACATTGTAGTTTTAAGACTTCACACCACGAATCAAGCTCCAAAAAAAAAAAATCAAGATGCACAACACAACAACAACACACGACGCAAAAAACGAACTATCGGGGCTTGGCCTTGACCCTTCAATAGTCGTCAAAACAGAAGAAAATTGACTGAGCTTTGCACTTGGCTCTAGTCAATTTCTCAAATTTTTACAAGGCAACTTTCAAAATTTGACTTTTACAATGGTGCTTTTGCACAATCTAGTAAAAAAAAGTTACTGCCCCTCAAAGTAAAATTACTTTGAGTCACACTAAAACAAAAAAACTCCTTATTACTCCAAAAATTTACAACTTTCAATTGCACCTTATTTCTCCACTAAAATAAAATATTTCAAAATATAATTACACCTTACCACTCCATTAAAGAAAAAATTCCACTTATCACTTCATTAACATTACAAAATAAAAAAAATATTTCTTATGACTGGAACGCTGACTCGTTGCTGGCACGCTGGCTCACCCTGGCTTATTACTAGCACGCTGGTTTCATTGTGATCATTATCTCTAAATAATTTAATGAAAACTGAGAATAGGAAGATGTATATGTTAAAAAAATAATCCAATCACTGGATTTGTAGTGATCACATTCAAGCGTTAAAACTACAATTCCACTATGCTAATCCACTTCTGCATTTAAAGGCTTAGGCTGAGTCAATTCGGCCTTTCTTCAGTTTAGCACTTTCTTTCCACCTGCTGTTTAGACCTGACCTTTAATACAATCTAGATTCCCTTGAACTGCACCTTAAAATCTCTAGTTCCGCGACATTTTTACAGTTTTCTGGCTTGTTCTTGTCGAATTCAGCTATTTAATGGCTAAAAACTGCTACAGAGGGTTGTTCCGCTTCAAATTGGTAGAATCGGAAGGATATTAGAAAAGCTAGGACGCATCCACGTAGAACGAATAAAATCTCCTCCTTTCAAAGCTGTCTTTGTCACTGTAGCACGTATTCATTTCTCTTCCCTACAAAAAAACTGCAATAAATCATGCAATTCAAGAAACCAACAATGATCTATGCATGTAAATTGAGTAGCGGTTAGATCGTAAATTATTCAGAGGCACCGGCGATCATAAAAAACCAAAATATCTCTCTCTCAATCCTTTTGGACTATTCCCAGCTCTTGAATATGGATGCCTCACCTTATTTAAGTCCAGAGCAATCATAAAATATTTGGCAAAGAAATACGAAGGACAATGTTGTCCCAATCTGTTGGGAAGCACAGTGGAAGATGAAGCAGTGGTTGAACAGTGGTGCGAGGTGTAGTCTCATCACTTCAATCCTCTCTGCTATGCATTAGTGAGCCAAATTATCATCAATCCCCTGAAGGGATGCACCACTGACGAAGCAGTGGTGGAAAGCAACACAGAAAAATTAATCACAGTATTGGATGCGTATGAAGACAGGTTGTCAAACAACAAGTACTTGGTAGGAGATTGGTTCAGCTTGGCAGATCTTCAACATTTGCCTTTTCTCCACAATTTAGTGAATGATGTTGGGAAGGCTACTCTCATTTCCTCCAGTAAGCATGTCAATGTGAATTTTCCATATCACTTATAAATCATGTAAAATCGATGCCAGAATGCTCAACGCAGGGGATTTGAGCATAAATTGATGTAAACCACTCTCATAAAAATGCAGAATCGATTTGAATGTTTTTAAAAGGACTTTTAAAAAAAATTAAAATATACAACGTTGTCCTTTTTTTGTTTTAATTCACTCAAAAAATTTGAAAAAGTCACACAGATTTGCATTTGCTGCTTTAAAAAATGATTTTAGAATTGGCAGATCTAAAATCAATAAAAAAAAATTTGCAAATTTCATACCAATGTTTTGTTGATCACTTCAAGGGAGTTGAGTTTTCCACGATCTGATAGAGCTGGAATCTCCTCCTCAAATCAACTGTAGCATTACTGGAGCTCTGATACCACAATAATGGCAAAAGTGTCCTCAGACACAATTTTATTAATCAGAAAAAATAATTACATAATTGATTTTGCAAGAGTTTATACCCGAACAACCAAACACTCTTGCAATGAGCTATTTATAAGCTCCATGTCCTAACTACCTCTAATGATGGATCACTTATTAAATAACAAGTGTCCATTTACAATAAATGATATTCAAACCAACTAGCTAACAAATCTCCTAAAATAGAGCCTAAGATACGACACATTTGGAGAGTCATATCTAGTTACAACAATATGCTAATTCTAAAAGTTTCAATTAAATAATTAAACATTCTAGAATAATAATTATTAATTTAATATCTTAAATTTAATTATTTTATTCTAATTTTATAACCTATGATAAATTGTATTTTTGGATCACCTAACAAGTATCATAATTGCGATAGTAAAATTGAAATCATCATGAGATTAGATTCTCACTTCAATATTACGATTTATCTTGTTTATTATCATACCTTATCCATGCTTTTAACAATTGTTGATAGAAAATAATTATTAAATACGGTAATTATTTTCCACTTGGATAATGAAATTCCTCAAGCAATGCAACTTCTGTCATTTCTACAATGTGATTAGCATGATCTACATGCTCACATTTAGCTATGCAATGTCATATTTTCTATCTGGAATAGCACAAGAATGGATCTTCTAAAACTCTACCACAAGTGCTCTGATTCATTATGTAATCTTGTCTTGGTAGGGCTGCCTGGTGATAAGAGCCCAACAAGCAGATTCATCATTTTCATTTATTCGAACCCTAAATTTGGTATTCTTGTGAAATATTTTTCTCGAGACATGGACTAATTTTGACATTGTTTCCAACCTCTATTGTCTTGATGTACGTGGTGCATAAATAACAGTTGTAATTTCCTTACATAGAGCTTGAACATCATTCTTTCTTGATTTTCAAAACATAATGAATGCCTTTGATAGATTTTCAGTGACATTCATACGTGTCTTCTTGATTTTAGCATCTTCGACACCTAATTTTTTTTTGGCATGTTTTAGTTTCTTATGTTTTATCAACCCATGTAGTATCCGATCTTGTGCAAAAACTAAATGTTTCTCGAAATATTTTCGAATGATGTTATTGACATGCTCCCTAATAGTGTGAACATGGATAGGGTCCCCAAGGTCCTTTGTTGTGCTTGCATCAAAATTTTCTGCAAACCTTCCATCTCTTTCCAAACCACTACAAATCCTTGTTATCTTATTAGTTTGAGAGAAAACAACTTGTTCTTCTGGTGGTTGATCGACTTGATAGGGAAATCTTCTTCCTCTAGTGGTTGATTAGCTTGATATGGCACATATTATTCCCCTAGTGAAATTTGAAATCTTGATAGGGAACATGTTGTTACTCCAGTGGTTGATCAACTCAATAGGGCACATCTTAATCATCATGTGGTTGATCATCTTGATAGACACATCTTCTTCCTCATGTGGTTGCTCAATTTCCATCCCTTCATAGTGGAATAAAAAATATACTTGTAAGTCAAGTGAATCACCATCATAATACAAGTGAATAGTATATCTACACATTTTTATTTAAGAAATCACCATAGATGGAAGGTCATGATATGATTTTTTGTGTATTCCCCTATTTTCCTTTGAATTTAGGGATATCTAATGGTAACTTGGTTGGGATAGGGGGCATTGCTCATTACAAGTAATGGGATCGTTTGTGAGTTTCATCAAATCCGAGAGATTTAGAGAAGCTAAAAATGGTATCTTGTGGGTGTTAACCATGATGTAGTAACCTTGTGTGTCGACATTGGATGGCATCCTAGTTAAAAATAAATTTGGAAACCCTAGGGTTCTAGTCGCAAACCCCAGGGAAAAGTTAAATGAGAAATAAGTTGCGAGTTGGCAACTAGGAAGCAGAAGTTGACATGGACCAAGGGTTCTAAGTTGAAACATGAAAAGAATTAGAGAAATTTGAGGTTTAAAATGGGCCACCTAAGGAATATTATAAAATAATATTGGAGACAATAAAATAAGATTAGATTACATCATCAAATTTTAGAGGGAAAAAAGTACAAACTACTTTTTCAACTCGGGTTTTCAACTTATTGTCCTATAATTTTACTCAAAATTCAAGCGGAAGAAACTGTTGGAAGCAAAATATAATTCCTCATTTAAGGAGTATGCATGTTGCATACTTTTGATGGACCCCACTACAAGAAAAATGGGAAATACATAAAAAAATGTTATTGCAATAATGTTTTACATGTATTTCTTATTTTTCATGTAGAGGGTCCATCAAAAGTATGCAACATGCATACTCCTTAAATGAGGAATTAAATTTCACATCCAATGAGTGTTCCCACTCAAAATTTGAATAAAAGCATATGGAGATAAGTTGAAAATACGAATTGAAGAAGTATTTTTATAATTTTTTTTTATCTTTTTACTTTTTTACTCCAAAAATGGTGAATCACCCCCCATGGTTGACATCAACATCTTGAATCTATTGGTTCTTATAAAGTTGATTTTGGCTGTACATTTTTTTTTAGGCCCATTTTAGACCTCAAAAGAAGAGTGCACCAGTAAAAGTATTGGTCCATGTGTCAACAAAAAGGGTGATTCAAAATATGATGAAAGGTAAAAGCATTCCTCCTCAATCAAAGATTCCTTTATAATTTAGGACACTTAAATTCTCCTTAGTTGTTGATGGTTCAAATCGTGAATATGAGTCCCTTACAACCAAATAGGTTCACTTTTTTATTTGAAAATATAATTTTCATGATGATGTGAATCGTATGTAGGAGGCACCTGAAGATGATATAATCCATATGAAACACATAACTAATGACAAGCATTTTATTCTGCAAAATAAATTAGTTGGCAAGAAAGGAAAGAAGTCAAAAACCCCTGAGAATATTGCATCTGTAAGCACACTTAAACACATACATTTTCTTTAGAAAAACCAAACAAATCACATACATAATACAAAGAGAAAAATAAATGGTCAATTTCCCATTTAATTATAATGTGTGAAACAATCGATAAATTAAAAAGGTTTTGTGAGGTTTTGCGTATGAGAAAAATTCCTAACAAGAGCTAATGCTCTTCCACTCAAGTAAAAACTGGGCCTTGTGAAGATTTTAGAATAAGCTATTGGGGACACATCATACATGTCATTTTCAATGCTTCCAAGAGCTAAAACGCAAACCAAGGTATGGAGATGTTTATAGTGGTTTGACGTACTAGGACTACGTCCTGAAAGAGCTGGTAACGCTTCCAGTAGCCTGACCAAGATCACCTCAGGTCTAAGTGCTCCCACGCCTCAACCTATAGGGAAATATTTCCTAATATTTGGCAAATAAGTTACCTACATTCATTGGGAATGGATGAACATCAAATTCTAGTTTTAATTTTTGGACCCAAAACCCCTACCATGTGTTGGGACACAACATGAAGGTTCGTGATAATCAGCCACCTAAGTATTACCCCCTTCACAGGTTTCTTTCCATGTACCAGATTTGTCACTGGATGATGCATGATTTTAAGCTCCCTAAAAGGCAAATTTCTATCTTTCAATATGAAAAAAACCACGATGGCTTATGTGTTTCCTATCTTCATGATCTTAGCCTAAACTATAAATTATCTTGTGGCCCCTTTTGGGAATTTAGTGTGTTCGGGTTAAGGTTTTTTTTAGAAAGGCTCTGCATCACTTAGGGTGTGAAACAAAATATAATCTCAAATAAACTAAGTACAAATATTTCGGAAAGAGGATAACCTTTATACGAAGTTTAAGTGAGGTTAGTGTGTGGGGTGAATGTTTGTGCAAGTGAAATTGTGAGCATAAAAAATGTGAATTGAAGTGGATATGTGATGATCCTTTACAATTCCCCTAATTACACTATGTGATGTTTGTTCCTTGCAAGAAAAGAAATTATGTGTGGATGATGGGCCACTTACTTCTTTCCTAATTATACTATGTGAGCATATAGAAAGATGAAAGATTTAGTGCTTTGAGAAAGGGTCGAGATGCCATCACAGGTTCGCCATAAGGACACAAGGGAACTAGTGCCTACTTTGTTTCTTTACTAACACCAATTCTTGGCTCTGAAAATAAATGAATGAAATAAGATCTTTGGTTGGTGTTGACAGGCCAACCACTCCCAACTCATTCACTGCTGATGATATGGGCCCTCTGTTTCACGATTTTTAATTTTATTTTTGAGTTGTGTTTTTAAGACCTTTTGGTTGCTTGAGAGTTTCTTTCATTGCACATTTGGATTTAGATTTTGTTTTATAATATCTTATAAAACATAGATAATGATATTCCCAAGGTTATAATCACTCATGCATTGGAACTTGCACATGACAATTATATGAAATTATTATAGAATTTTAGAAATTATGTAACAATTCTTTATATATCGTTGTTAATGTGTTTTTTGTTTTGTTTTTATCCTATGGTCTGCTTGAATGCATATATGATTTTCTTTGTTATAACCCTTTATGTTAGGTCCCTATAATACTAGTGATGCCCCCATTAATATTGTAGTTGTATCCCTTATTAATATTTTTGTGCCCCTATTGCCCCCATATTGTTATTACTGTGCCCCATAGAATCCATCTATTGTTATTT
>APFE030774259.1:0-30451 GCA_000404065.3 Pinus taeda
CTCTCTCTTTTATATATATAAAATGTCAAGTTCATTATCAGTGTTCGGACATGTACTGCCACATACAATATGCACACACAATCTTCTGTGATACATATACATAAACAACAAAAGAAATACTTATCAGCTTGACATCCCAGATATTGTACTTACATCAAGGTGCCACAAGCTTCCTTAACCCATAAAGAGATTGCTCAAGTTTCTCAATTAAGGATATTGGTGTTAAAGATGTCTTTGGCCTTTCTTGCTGTGTAAGTTTCAACATAGGCTCATGTTTTGTGGGCAGTTCAGCATACTTCTTTACAGGATTTGTATTCCCCAACCCTAGGGAACATCCGAACTCCAAAAAAAATAGCCTTCAAAGCTCCTGGAACTTTCCCCAACTCCCATTGAAACTCCCGCTAAAAAAGTAACATTCCGATATAGTTCCAAAGCTCCCAAAAACACGGGAACCATTGAAACGAGTTTCCCACTTCTGGAGAACGATCACTGTATAACAAAGTGTAAATGTAAAAAGCTACGACTGCCACGTTCTTCTTAGCTTTTCTTTGTGTAGATATAGTTTTCAGAATATCATCCATGTCGTTTTTTAATTGTGAAAGGCCTTCCATGAATTCTGTGTACCTTTTATTTATTGTAAATGTAAGAAAGATCCCATATTTGTTTCCACTGACGACACCGATATTGTTGTACCTTAATTTGGTTTTATAACAGGGATACCGGGTTTTTCCAAGTCTGATTCGATTCCCCAGTCTGACTCTGCTCTTTAAGGGAACTGGGCCATAGCAACTTGTCTGTGTGTGACTCGGATTCGCAAGTAAAATGCAATTCAGATCGACTCGGCGAGTGTGACTTGCGGGTTATACCTGATCATCTGTGTATATCAGCCATGGGAAAAAAACACTCATTTTGTTTTTAACCCAATTTAACAGTAGAGTCCAGAAAACCAACAGACCTGTCAACAGTCCAGAATCCATGGTGTTTTATAGTTTGTGTATCATCTATGTACATTTGAACCGAGTTGTTAACTTGTTAGTGAAAACTGCATTATATGGACGTTGGAAACTTTTATATTAAAGAATAATATATTTCTGCCCTGAATTTTAGTGTTTATTTTATTTCTTTATTTCCCAAGTCGATTCCTGCGTTTTCACTTTGTTTGGATCAACTCTTATCTTCAGCTTTGCCAGTCATTCTCCGAATTTGTGTCTGATAACCGTGATTGTTAGAGCACCAGGTTTTTTGCATATTGGTATATTGCTTTTTGATATTTTATATGGTGTTTGTCCCAGTCATTTGGAGTGCTTCATGGAGGTATATCAGCCTATCTTGCTGAGAGTCTGGGAAGTTTTGGAGCTTACTTGGCATCAGGGTTCCAGAGAATTGCAGGAGTGGAAATTAGCACCAGTCATCTTCGCTCTGCCTCTGTTGGTACGGAAATTGAAGTAAAAGCAACTCCCGTTCATATTGGGCGCAGGTTACATGTGCGTATTAAATTATATCCTTTACATGTGCGTTTCTAAATAAAATTTATTTGATTTAGCCTTGATTTAAGTGTTTGGACCCACATTTTTGGTTTTAAATCAGAGGTTAATAATGAATTAATGAGATTTGTAGAAACATTTAGGAATGGAATTTTTTCTTTAACTGAGGGTTTCATTCTGAGGTAGCACCAAAATGTTGGCTATTAATGGTGAAATTTCTTTCATTTTTTTTCAATCATTTTATTTAAATTTGTATTATTATTAGTAATTGGTTTAGGATGTTTGGGTGTGGTTTCAATTTTCATACCATAGTGGTGTTGACTAATGTCCATAAAAAATTGAGGTAGAGGCAAAAGGTAATACTAATGATGAGAATCCCAATATGAACAATGGTGAGATTTTTTTTGTCATTTAAATGTTTTTGGTAATTTATTCATAGTGATTTCTTTGAAAATATATATGTATATATAATGTTTCGCTATTTCCAAATTGGGGGTTCAAGTTTCTAATGCGTTTCTGTATAGGAAACATGTAACCATTTCCATGTATCCCGCAACTTAAGATTTTCATCATCTCGTATAGAGGGATTGAAACTATGACCGTTGCCAAAACATTGGTCATGTCTATATTCAAACCAACATCCTTACTTGTGGGGTTTGATGGTGAGTGAGCTTGTGATGTACCTTAGCTTATTCATAGTTTACCTTGCTTATTCATAGTTTGAGCGTGATCTCAACCACCTTTAAATCTAATGCCCTGTGAGATCCTAGGATTTTGATTTCTTCTTTGGTATTGCATTATTTTTTTTCCCTGAGATCATTCTTGGCTTTTTCATCCATAGGATTTAACATATCTACCCTGATATTTGTCACAGCATCCATGCTATTCTCTCTATGCTTCTTCATCTGTGCTTCGCTTAGGACAATGGGTTTGTGTTGGAGGAAGTAGACATCATCTTCTCGAGCCCAATTTAGATTGTCCATACCCCTAGGCTTCCGTACGCCATCTTGTTCAAAATTTTTGGGACAATCTCGCTTATGGTGTGGTTCCTCACAGGGCAAACACCAAGGAACTTCTTCTAGACTTTCCATATTTGTTGGGATCAAGGGGTTTGGGAATCTTTGTTCTTGGAGAGCCGAATTCCTATCTGCATTTCTACAAGGCTAAAATTGATTATGCCGCTGCCTTGGTGATAAACTCTCTGTTGCCCTCAATTTCTCTCTGGGTTTGTCATTCTATTCAATGAAGTAGTTTGATTTTGAATAGGGTAAGTGGTCAACTTCTCACTCAAGTCTCTTATGGGGTCATGAATCGGGTCAGTGGTTTGCACAGTGTTGGGTGTCATTTCTCCTCAAAAGATAGATACTCGAGCATAACCTGGTTAACTTTGGATGAGAGCATGTTTTCCTCGATCATACCTACCTAATCTTGTGCTTCTAGAGTGTTAGGGAATTTGTCTCTAAGCATGAGGCTGAATTTTGAAATGTCCTTCATATGCATTCATGTAGTGAAGGAGAATAGTGTCATCCTTCGACTTGATTCTCTCTAGAATCATATCAACGGGCTTTCTAAACCTCTCGCCAAACTCTTTAATAGTATCATTATTTTTCCTGATTTTGTGGAGTTGGGCCAAAAGCATTCTACCATGCACAACCCATTGTTTCATAAAGGCTGCATGAAATTCTTTCCACGAGTGGATGCTATTATGAGGCAGACCAAAAGAGCACACCTCAGCTTTTTTCAAGGACAAAGAAATTAGTTTCATGTCAATGTTCCTGTGTCCCTCAGCTACACCTCAATGGCCACTTCCTACTTGACTATTTTGACCCTCGGATATCATCGCAGAGGGTTTGACGTACAGCGGACGAAGGCAAGAGTACGCACGAGTTGCGGCTGTAAGTGTAGTAGCGCAGAGGACAGCGTACAGGAGACGAGCCGACAGGCAGAAAGACACGATGTGACAGGGACGCGGTGTTGCGGATGGATGGATAATCGGCGGCTGGAAGCACGAGCCTAACAAGGTGCGACAAGGGACGAGGGAAACAGACTCGGAAACGTGCTGACAGCGGATAGTGGGGACAGTAAATAACAGTCGAACGGGCAACAACGAAGTCGGACAATGGAATTAAATGAATGAAGGAACCGTGGCAGCAGAATGAAATTGATGGCAGCAAACAAATAGACCCCGAGGAGTGAACTCACTCTGATACCAGATTAAGTGAAAAATTTCTGATACGCAGGAAAATATATATATATGTGTTTATTAATAATTAATTGAGAGAGGATAAGATGATGATTGTTATATTGGGGTTCCTGGTTTATGTATCGCCATGCACTTTTTGGGAAAAGAGGATGATCGTGCTCTTTCGTCTACTTTAACTTAAAATTGAATAATAAACTTAAAATTAACTAATTTTCACATAACACACCTAAAAGGGATTTACCCTAAAAGGAACCTCTATACTACAGTGCGTAGTCACTACAAGGGTCAAGTCAAGTTTTCACTTTGCTAAAAGGGTTAGGGAAAGCTTGGCAGTTTAATCACTAAAGTTTTTGTTCCATGATTTGAATGTTAAGTCTTTGTAACACATGCTATCAAGAGATCCCCTTCTAGAACCTTGGAACCTAGCTCCAGGACTCTTTTCAAATTATAACTTAGATGGAAAAACAAGATGACAAGGGAATTTTCTAGTGCATTATTACAGTCATTAATTTCATCGACAATAATTGGGAGTGAAGAGGGATGTTGTTTACAGGTATTGAATCACGATAAACATACATAACATTTGTTCCAGTATAACCATGACAGAAAAGTGAAAGAGTTCAAGGTTAGTGCTAAGATCTAATGTGGCCAAAGATATAGGACTGTTTTCAGCAAATTTAAGAGAAAATATGCGCCCCTCACAATTATTCTGTCCTAAATATAAATGAATGTCTTTTTCCACAAATCAGAAATGCAGATTTTAAACAAGACTGAACAAATTGACTGCTGTGCATTGAAAACATTCACCAATTGAAACATGGATGAGAAAACAGAGCTTGAAATGCTGCTATCTATCTCAGAAATTACCTTCATTTGCATCTGGTAACATAACTGGGTAATGCTGTTCTTTTAGGAAGTATAACAATTCTCACTTTCACCAATACAATGACACTATCAATTAATTAAATTCTGTCATAAACACACCAAAAGGAAAGGTTCAGAATCCCTTTTCTTTCCATCTACAGAACAAAAATTTCAGTCATAAGTGCATAAGGAACCAGTATTGAGGTATGCTATGATTATTTTGTTTATAATTCAACTGGGATAGACAAACAGAATATTAAGGGCTGCTTTTCGTTTTAAGAAAAGTAGGAGAGAAATTGATTCAGTCCTTTTGTGAAACAGGTCTCATGTATCATCCTAAATGATGCAAACTTGTGATATTAATTATCTAAATGCCAAACCTGGGTTATTGGCTAGCAAAACTTTGTTCTGCAAGTCCAAATGAGTAGCTCAGCTTGTATTCATGCTTCTAGAAACAATATACGAGGACAAAATTGAAAGAAGCCATGTTTGTAACAGAAAATTCATTCATATATTTCATCATACTCTTACTGTGCAAGCCTTCCTCTATATATATATATATAAATAAAAAAAAACCGCATAAAATTCGCTGCCGTGGTGGTTCGGACGGTTACAGTACAGATGATTCCAAATTGATTTTTATTGGTTGCTTTGAAGGTGCTCCTAATATAATGTTTACTGTACAGTTCCCTACCATAATTAGTTGTTACACCAAATACATTACAAAGGTTATAACACTAGGTTGGATGAAAAATTAAAATAAAATGGAATTGCAGTACAATCTACGCTGAAGGATGTTTTAATGTCAGTATGTACAAGCAAAATCGTGGACAGAAAATATAGCTAAGTTGCACTGAAATGGATATGGGAACAGATATGGTAAATTTTCAAAAAAACTAGAGATGATACGGCAAGGAAATTATATATATATATATAATATATTATATATATATATATATTTGATAAAATAAAAATCTCATTTTTTAGAATCTAGATTTTATATTTAAAAATACATAATCATCATCATGAATTCAACATAAACAAATCATCGTCATCAATTCAACATAAAATTTAAACATTGTCATCATCATTATTGATTATTATACATTCAACATATCAAGTTTCTGTTTCCAATTTCAATCATCAACATCATCACCAAAATTAATAATGTTAAATGCATAGTACGAATTACAAAATGAACTATGACTAGAAGTCTACTATCATATGACATATTATGGTATTCAAGATCAAGGACACTAGAAGTAGGTACTTAGTCAGGGCTGAAACCCCTATGTAGGGGAAAATCCGGTCAAAAACTCTTCCTTTAATAGATTCAAATTGAGATAGACTAAGACCCTAGACCAAAAGACCTTCCTCCTCCATCAAGTCAACTCTTCCTTCTGATAGATGATCTCTTCCAAAGTTACCAAGTGCCAGCTTCTCAAATGCAGCTGCAACCAATAATTTCGATCCCCAGCTTCAGAACTTCAACCCAGCGTTAGGATTGTAATTTCGATCTAGCAAATTCGGTAGCTTCAGCCTAGCAGCTTCACAGTGTCGACCTAGATGCAGCTTCACAGCTTTGATGCAGCGTCAGAATTTCGTTGCACATGAGAGAGAGTGATCCAAAAACTTTGATTCCAGCGCCTTGAACTTCACACTTTTTTTGCTTCTAGCTATTGCAATTCAATCTTGTGAGGGATGTGCTTCCAAATGAGTTGAGTTGCTCCAATATATAGTGAGTTTGTGAGGTCGAATTCCCTTGTTGAGGCCACCTTGTACTTCTTTGAGGCAGACTTGGTGGAGGAGGGCTAGAAGACCTATTTTACATTATAATAAATTTCTTTCTTGACAAGTAGATGTTAGCTTTTGTAGCATTAGATGTCTTATAGCCTTGAAATTTTGTGGAGAGGCTAGAATCCATGAGATCTCCAAAACTCAGAAATTGGTTTTGGAACTTACGCCTAGAATTGACTTAATTAGATTATTAACCAGTTTTTAAATATTTTCTACGTTTAAACTTAGGGAATATGGTTAATTAATTAGTATTAATTAAGTCAAGGCAAGAATCATCTAGAAACTCACACGGATCGATCCAAAGATGATCCTAGCCATTGATTAACTTTTAATCTTTGTCGTTGGTGCCCCAACAAAGTATTATAAGAGGAGTTCGATGTCGTGATGGAGAAAACACTTGAGAGGTTCAATTTCTGAGCAAATCAATTTCCAGAGTAGCAGCAGTCAATTGGTAGAGAGAGAGCTAGAGATCGAAGCAATGTGAGAGGGGCAGGGATTGTGAGTTCGAAGGAAAGATTTTCAGATCCGGAGAGGCAGTAGCAAGAGAATCTAGTTATCCCAGAGAGGCAGCATAGGGGTTTTGCACAATATCTTCAGCAAGGCAGATCAATTTGCTGGTGAGAAAAATCGTTCTCAGTTCCAGAGGTTGAGCAGAAGTTCCAAAAGGCTAGAGAGACGATTTCCTTAGCAGCGGGAGGCAGAACGACTTCATCAGATGTTGGTTGGAGGCTTGACGTCCAGCAGGTTGCGCAAAACAGCGCAGAGGCTGATGTAGAAGGTCAGAGGGCCGAGTTTTATGAAGGCAAGTCGTGCTAGAGATTGCTTATGGGAGAGGGGAAATTCCCTTTAGTATTTAGCCCAAATTTTCTTGCTGTGGTGATCCAGATTTAAACAGGAACGCAATAAAATACAGAGATAACCATAAAGACAAATATGCAGCGGAAATAATACTTCATTTCATTACTGTAAAATACTGAAATATGCTTACAAACCGAAGTGGAAATAAACCAGCTAGGGCGATGGTAGCTTATCTCTGAGAAGAGATGTGGCGGCTACATGCCTCTGAACTGTGTTACAGGCTCGAAGGCCTATTTATTGTTGAGAAACAATGGAAAACCCTTCACATTCCAAAACATAACCCTAGAAGATGAAATGCCAAATTGTGGGCCCCGTTTTTGGGTAATTTGGTACATCAACTTCTCAGGGTCGCGAATTGGTCGTATTATCTCCGTTTGACGCGCATGATAGCTCGTTGGAAAGATCTCTTCGAGGACTACGACGGAAAAGACGAGTTTTTGTCAAAAAAATCGGTAGATTTCCCAAAAAACGTCGTTTATGGCCTCAAAACGGATCTGAAAGTTTAGGACCCGAAAAACTGCTAAAAATAGTAAACTGTGCCATAATTAAGTAAACTGAAAAACTAAAAGAGACAGTTGTGGGGGTCCAAATGGGATAGGTGGGTGGCCATCAACATCCACCTGGATTATGTGGATTGCCAGTTTCGGCCTTTAGGCATTCAAATTGTACTCAGAATTTTCACTGCTGCATAATATTAAAACCCTCATCTGATGCATCGATTTTCCCAAGTTGGGTTTTTCCAAGGACTTTTGTCCAAAAATAATTGTGTTATTTTTTATGTATGTGTGCTAGCATTTCTTCTAGCATTGATTCTTCTGCAATTTTATTTGTGTAGATTGGAGTGTGATTTTTTCATTATTTGTTGTAGCAAACAACAAATAAATTGTTAAATTAAATTAACAATTAGGAGAATAATTTCTAGTTGCTGTAATAAGATTCCAGTTTGGAATTTTCACATGGTATCAGAGCGCAGTTGATTAGTCAGAGAGCTTAGAAGTGAAAAGAGAAAGAATTTCACTACTCATTGTGGGTAGCAAACCGAAATTCCCAAGGGAAATGTAGTCATTTCGCCAGGAGGCCGAGTTACTTGTGGAGGTTCCAATTTTCTAAGTGGGGCAAACAAATTTGATTCTACCATATCGAGTGATTCCAAAGGCAGAGAGAGCATATTAGATTCTTCGATTGGGCAGATCTCTAGCTAGACGCAGTGGTTTTTACAGTAGAGCAGAGCCAGTGTCAGGTGGAAGAGAGAGGAGCACACACAGAGGGAAAATTTTTCTCAGGGAACTTCTAGTCTCAAGAAGTTCGATTTTTCTTTGTAGATCAACAGTCATTGTGAACAATTCTTCTCACTCCAGAAGGGAGTGCGAATAGAAGAGCAACAATTGAGTAGAAAGAAAGAGGAAGTTTTCGACAAATCGTTGAGATGGCTGCTGCTGGGCTTTGTGATCAAGACGGGTTGGAAGGGGCTTCCAACTATGTTATCTGAAAGGAAAGGATGTCCTTCCTTCTAGATGAATATGGCTTGAAAGCCGATATTGATGTGGTGGTAGCAATTCCAACAAATGTAGATCAGTTGAAAGAGTACAAAAAGGAGATGATACAGGCGAAGAGGTTGATCTTAAACGGAGTCCAAGATCATATTGTCTCACATATAGCTGGTAAAAATACTACTAAAGAGATGTGGGAGACTCTCTCCATGCTATACCAAGGTACTTTCGAGCAGCGGGAGTTGTACTTAGAAGAGAAGCTAAGATGCATCAGGATGTAGAAGGGGGAAGGCATAGATCCCTTCCTCACCATGATTCAGGAGGTCCAAGACCAGTTGTTAGCTGTTGGGGCAGCGCCTCAATCCACAGAGCTAGTGTAATTGGCACTCAACAGTGTCTTAGAGGAGTGGTAGGCATTCGTCCAAAGTGTCATGGGTAGAGATACCTTGCCAAGGTGGGACAAGATGTGGGTCGATTTGCAGCAAGAGGAGTTCAAACGGGCTCTATTGAAGAGCTCCATTAGTGGAAGCAACAACAGATCAAAGCAAGTGAAGGAAGAGGAGAATGTGGCCTTGACATCTAAGGGTCCCAATCAGGGACAAGGGGAGCATAAGAAGAAGAAGAAGGACCTATCGAAGGTCAAGTGCTTTAGATGTGGTGAGCTTAGTCACTACAGTACCCAGTGTCCTCTCAAGAAGAAGGACAAGAAGGACAAGCAGACAACTTCAACAGAGATCGATAGGATTTCCTTCAAGCTGGAGAAAGACTCCGTCATGTTTGCTAATATACCTCAAGGAGTGAGGTGGGGTGACTTGGTATTGTAGCCCCAGAGTGCTACAAATGGGCAAGATCCTTGAGGAGTCCATCTCATGGATCATTACCGTGCTACAAGGGCCCACAATATTCAGTAGCAAGATGGATTAGTGGAAGTTGATATAGTTAGATGCCAGAGTGGCAGTTGTAGAGACTAGTAGCAGTGAGATGCTGGGAGCGCAGTGCGGAGTTGGCAGCAATGCAGAGTCAACAGTAGCACAAATTCTTTAGTGATAGTGTAGATACTAGCAGTAGCAGTCAAAGACTCGGGTGACAAATGCATTATATTGATCACAGTTGATCTAGTATTTTGGATGCTTTTCAGTTGCAAATGTTGCAGTTGCAACAACAGTAGATGAGAGGGAGTTGCAGTATAGATGCAGTGTTGGCAGTAGTGTCAGCAACAACACAAATGCAACGTATATTAGAGTTGCACAATAGTTGGTGGGCAATACGGCCAGACATCAGCAGCGTGACAAGAGACGATGCAGAGACAGGGTGCTGTTACAAGGTGTGCAGTGGCATTATAACACATTCTTCGCTAAGAGGGAGCGTTAGTTTTTGTAGAATTGGATGTGTTCTTGCCTTGAAATTTTGTAGAGAAGCTAGAATACGTGATATGTCCAAAACCCAAAAATTGTTTCTGGAAATTCCACCTAGAAATGATTTAATTAGATTATTAACTAGTTCTTAAATATTTCCTAAGTCTAAACTTAGGGAATATGGTTAATTAATCAATATTAATTAAGTGAAGGCAAGAATTCTCTAGAAACTCACACGGATCAACCTAGAGATGATCCTAGCCATTGATTAAGTTTTAATCTTGGCAGATGGTGCTCCAACAGAGGATTATAAGAGGAGGTCGATGTGGTGATGGAGAAGACACTTGAGAGGTTTGATTATTGAGCAGATTGATTACTAGAGTAGTAGTAGTCAGTTGCCGGAGAGAGAGCTAGAGAACGAAGTAGTGTGAGAGGGGCAGGGACAATGTGTCCAGAGGAAAGATTTCCTAGCAGCAAGAGGGCCTAGTTATCCCAGAGAGACAGTGTAGAGGCTCTGCGTAGTAGCGTTAGCAAGGTAGATTGATTTGCTGGTGAGGAAAATTGTTCTCAGTTCCAGAGGCTGGACAAAAGTTCCAGAAGGTTGGAGAGACAATTTCCTTAATAGCTGGAGGCAGAACAACTTCATCAGAGGCTAGTTGAAGGCTTGGGATCCAACAGGCTGCATAGAACAACGCACAGACTAATGCAAAAGGTTAGAGGGCCAAGTTTTCTGAAGGCAAGTCGTGCCAGAGATTGCCTGTTGGAGAAGGGAAATTCCCTTCAGTATTTAGCCTAGATTTTCTTGCTGTGGATTGTCAGTTTTAGGCATCCCATTTGTTCTCAAAATTTTCGCTGCTGCATAATATTAAAACCCTTGTCCACTGCACCGATTTTCCCAAGTTGGGTTTTTCCAGGGACTTCTGTCAAAAAATAATTGTGTTATTTTTTATGTATGTGTTTTAACATTTCTTCTAGCATTTATTCTTCCGCAGTTTTATTTGTGTAAATTACAGTGTGATTTATTCAATATTTGCAATAGCAAACAACAATAAATTGCTAAATTAAATTAACAATTAGGAGAATAATTTATAGTTGCTGCAATAGGATTCCAATTTAAAATTTTCGAAGTAGAGCCCAAGAATGATCTTTTACATTATGACATGGACAAGGATACTTGACATAAACCCTAGAAGCCGTCAATAGAGGCTTTGACCTAAAAACAATTGACCCAAGCATGAAACCCATGCTTTAATAAGTCAATTTCTTTAATAATAAATTTTCTTTTTTTCTTTCTTTTGACAAATACATTACATCATGACTTAAATACAATTATGAAGACCGACACTAGTTACATTCTTCAACATATTATACATAAGGGTGATATCTAAATAAGATAAGATATGTTATTAATACCTAACAAATAATGAAAATTAAGTAGGTCAATGAGACTCGAAAGTACATCTAGGAGCAATACATAGAAGTGGAAAAGCAGCTCCTAATACTACATCAATAGCTTGAAGATAGATATGTCCAAAGCTAGGATGAAAAGAAAGAATCCAATATACGTGCAATTGCAATTGCAAAATAAACTGAACCAAAGAAATAGGAATTGTACTTTGCACAGGGCTTCGGAAAATTCAGGGCCTTTGTTCCTTTTGCTAATATAATTTGTCACTTCCAAAATATATCTAACACAGCAACTTCCTTGAAGACAGATGTACTGCCCAAAATATATAAAGCAGATGATTGTGTTCATTGGATGAATTTGGATACTGGTTCGTAGACTCTCCAAACTTCAAAGATAGGCATAATGTCATGATATTGGGAATGTTTTAAGTCGTTCAAAGGTTAATGACTTAAGTATTCAGTACACATTCTATTAAATCATTTTAATATGCCCTCAGGCTGAAGGTTAAACATCATTGATATGAGAATAACTGAGGATGGCAAAAATTAGTTCCCCTTCATCATAATTCCCTCCATTTCTGCATATACAAATTTATTTAGAAGATACCTTAGCTTACAGACTGTGGCATACCTGAAGTACCGATGGTAGTTCTATGAACTCCCTGATGTTATGTGCACGAGGTTATGTTGCTTTGAAATGGATTTCAATTCAAAACCCTGCCTCTTTAGTCACATGTCCGATTTGAAGGTGAAATCTGTGAGGTAGAAAGACTGCTTAGAATATGTTAGAAGGTTTGGAAATAATATTATGATTTTCTCTGACTATTAGTTTTGTTTTTGCATTAGTAGGGATTTTTAAGCTCTTGATTCTAGAAATTGAAGTTCTTAATATCTTGTGTTATTACTGCCTATTGCCTACTATTATAAAGCAAATAGAGGCTAAGATAACTCTTCTGTATGGTCTTGCAACTCAGAGCTTATCCCTCAAAAAAATAAATGAATGATCTGAAATCTGTTAATATTTTTCCGGATCTTACATATTTGGCCTTAGTTGAACAGCAACTTTGTTTAGTATTAAGGATGTAAAAGAGTCTCAGTTTAATTGGAACCTGATTGCTGGAAACAGGTGATGGGAAGGTGAAACTTACCTCGCAAAACGTTCAAACAAATGATCTAGCCCAAGCAAGAAGGTCTTCGAAAACACAGAGCCTGAATTGATTTCAGTATCAAAGTTACAGCGATCGTGTGCCGTCTAATCGTACTGCCAAAAATCAGGACGTCAAAAGGATTCCCTCTAAACTATAGAAAAAGTACCAGGCTTCATAATCGTGAATCTTGCATCAAACAGACATTATTATTACCTTTTCAGCATTCCATGGTTTACTATTTTCTTTTTCTCCCTGTAATCATATTCAACCCTAATTAAATAACTACAGGCCTTCAGTGCTTGTATGGCTGCATCCAAAGTCAAAATGGTTCTTATGGGAACTGAGATTCTGGAGTGTTTTTACATTTTAGTTTTGGTTTGGGCTGGCAAAGCTGAGGGCACAAGCATAGCCACCCCATTTTCACCATGGTTTGAGAAATCCACACCATTCCCATATAGATGTTAGTACAGCACCATGATAGATATGCACTTCGTTTTTTGTTTTTGTTTTTTTGTTCACTTTGATGCTTATATAGAATTGAAACACTTTTTGTTATTTCACTTTGATGGTTAGAGCTGGAATGGACCATGCAATATTCTATTAATTGAGTAATTCATGTACTAAAAGATCAATGCCAAATTTGATATAAAATGCCAATGAAATCAATCATATGTTATATGGGAATTGTTTATATCCATCGTTGTATATAATACAACGGTATGTCATTGTAAAAATATCACTTGCAAGCCTGGGAAAATAATGGTAGTTCGTCCTTCTGCCTAATTGTTTTTTTGTGAAGAAAACAAATATTTTTATATCATCTGCACCAAAAATGGGCAAAAGTGCATAGTACAAAATTTGTTGGGGGCACTTTGATACACTTTTTGCCTTGTGAATTCTACATTCATCATCAAATATAATCACTTTATCTCTTATTCAGATGCTACCATAAACCTTTGACAACAAAATGCCTAGACCCCTGGGTACTGGTGTTAGCTTTGACACAACCACATGTTAATAACAAAACAAAACTGGGAGCTGAGCATAAAAGCAATAGATATAGAGAACCATTGTGGCAAAATTATGCTGAAAGTCCAAAAATCTGTCTTTAATTACAAATTCAGAGGTTTTACCTCAATATTGAGGTTTTCCATATATATTTCCGATAAACTTTTAGCCCTTGGGTTGAATCTGAAATATTAAATTTAAACAACTAATATTTCACTGTTGTCCAACCCAATTCACCAGGCAACTCAAGAAATTAAATAATAAACAAGTGTAGTTTAATGCCAACAAGTTACAGCATTTAGGGCACACTTCTCACACAAATTACAGATGTGAAAATACTTTATTATAGCAGAAAATTTGTTCCTTTAATCTTCCAGCTGTGTTGAATTACTTAATCAATTTAACTCAATGTTATGTCAAAAGAGCATGCATAACCAGGCTAAAATCAACTAAATCATGAAGATAACGTAAATAGAAAGTAGAATCTTCAAGTACACATAAATAGGACAGATGGAAATTATATATATATATAAAGAAAGTTGAAGTACAAGTACATATCACAACTTTATCACAATGTAAGTGCAAGTCAAATTCTCCAACCTTAGTTAGGGACCCTGTAAGAAGACTCCAACCACCAACTCCTAGTTAGAAATCACTCCCAACCAGAGCTGGTCCCACTATAAAGATCCTTAGCAAGCTAGCATCAACACTAAAAGGTCCTCACGGGTACATACACCAAGCTTGCACTGCATGAGCTCTCCACGCTAATGTTCTTGCCTTCCTTAGGTTTTACAAACCTTAGTCATGTTGTATCACACAAATTAATGACAAGAAAAGTGTAGTGCTACCCTCCAAATTTACATGTTTGTCCTAGTGTTTGAGGGCCTTCAAATCTTGCATGAACACAAGCATCAAGGCCTCCATAGAACATCAAGATCTCAATAACAAAATCTTCTTCCAAGCAAGTCATCACCAAGTTCCATAGTTATCAAGATAGGCTCTCCATGACCTTGCCCTAGTCTCCATGCATCTCATAAGAACGGGGCTATAAAATAATCTGAATGCATTATTAGTTCTCTTAATGTGTTCTACTAGGGAGGAACCCTTGTGTTGCAGTAAAGACAAGAAAATTAATCATCACGTGTATTGCCATGTTCTTCTCTAGGGTTTTTTTGCATAGCACAAACCCTAGTATCTCACAAGAGCAAACTTTATCATCTCACATGAGCAATCTCTTCAAAAACATAAGACATCTCTCTTTTTTGTTTTTGTTTTTCTATAGTTTACATAACAAACCCTAGCGTTTTGCTCACTAGAATACTTATCTAAGAAAATACAAAGATAGAACATAGTACAATTGTGATAATGATTACAAGAGTCGTATCCTCTATATATATATATATATAGTAGGTGAGGGAGGCTAACATAAAACAAAGACTACATACAATTAACCAACAAGGCAACTAACATGGAGTGCTCTACAATACGTGGATGTGAAAGTGTCATAATAGGGTTTATCAAACCCCCAAGATGAAAGACCCTTCAAGCATGATTCCCTTAGGGCTCAATGCCCTTCCTCCAAGATGGTGTCCTATCTAACAAGATGTTAGCCCAACACTTCTCTTCCATGGTAGTATCCAAATGTCATCATTCAAAGTGTTCCTCCTTTAATTGTGTGCCACATGTCCTCTCTTGTGCTCGATGCTTCTATCATGTGTGTCAATGTGATTACCGTGCTCCAATGCTTCTCCACAACATATTTGTTTGGGTCTATAGCCCACCTCCATGAAGTATGCTCTTCAAACTAAGCATCTTCAAGTCAAATGTGCAACCTCGAAGGTGTATATCACACGGTCCCAAGATTCTAGGGCCAAGTACCCTCTCCAAGTGCCTAACATTCCTCCTAGGTAAGTGGCACACCAATCAAGCAAACAATACTCACGTTGTGTGCACTTATCAATTAAAATAACAACCTCCTAGATAAGGGCACCAAGTAGGCACTCTAAACAAGGTCAAGCATCCACCCAAACTAAGCCAACCACATGTCCATGATGCATCACTAATGAACTAGTGCTTGGTGACATTCCCTCTTCACTAGGATTTTTATTCTTGTAACACATGTGAACTCCATTTGAATCTATACCTTGTAACTCTTGTGCCTCCACAAAGCTAAAAGAACACTCCATCATATTATAAAACAACATACATACTTTATCGAAATCATATGTGACAAATCAAGTACACCGAGTAGACAATCTAACCAAGTTCAAGCATCCACCCAATCTGAGCCAACTATATGTCCATGAAGCATCACTAAGGGATAAGGGCACCAAGTAGGCACTCTAACCAAGTTCAAGCATCCACCCAAACTAAGCCAACCATATGCCGATGAAGCATCACTATGGGACTAATGCTTGGTGAAAACACTTTTGAAGTAACATTCCCTCTTTACTAGAAAATTGTTTTATGTAATACCTATGAACTCCCTTTGAATTTATACCTTGCAACTTTAGTGCCTCCACAAAGCTAAAGGAATACACCCTCCATCATATTATAAAACTACATACTTTGTAAAAGTCACACGTGAAAAATCAATTTGGTTCATAAAATGAATACCCAAAATAATGGAATAATATAAAAGAATCCAAGTGGTTTTAGAATGAATAAATACAATAAGGGTTCCCATATGAATATCTTAGTACATTTCCACTAAGAATCATGTACAAGCTAGTTAAGTCATGTCCTTTCATGATTCATTATTATATTTATATTTATTACATTGTCTCCCCTTTTTGAAATGATTGGTCTTCAAAGTATATTTATGGAAAGGCTTTACGTCTTTGCTTTGGCTTGTAATGTCTTCACATGATTATCTGTTCTTAATGTTGTCATGATTTTTGATACAAGATGGTATGAAGTTCTAAGTACTAAGTGGAATTATTGAATCTTAAAAAGATCTAACCATCCTAATATGTTATCCTTTGTGGAAAATTGAGCTTATATGATTCCCAAGATGAATTGTTATTATGAGACTCAATTGCACTGTTATCAATATTCTTCAAGAATCAAAAGATAGGTTGATTTGTTTTCCTTGTTCTAAGAGATACTGAAACAGTGATTGGTTAAGATACCTACTCTTGTGATTAGGATGTTGGTAAGGCTGTTAATTTCTAATAACCACCCATATTTATTTTCTCTCAGCAACTATTTATTCCCAGAAATTTATTTTATTACCCAAATAATTTATGAATTGTTGAAAAATAAAATCACTGGCATTTTTAACTTCCAAAACTTAATATGCAGCGAAAATAAAAATAAAAATGGAGAGATCAATCACATCACAACAACAAATGTACACATAAAATTCTCCTTCATTTAATATTTTTAGGAAAATTTGGGTTTGACTCAAACAAAATACACAAAATAATGCAATGACTAGGACTCGTAACTCAGCCCCACTCGGAATAATTCGCCCCAATGAATTTTGACCCTCTAGAAATCAACCCCTAAAGAAATTCGACCTGGGGAATTCGGCCCACCTCTCACCAACAATTTGGCCTTGGATAAATTGGCCTCTCAAAATCACAGCCTCCTTCGTGCTTCAACAATTCGACCTCACTTTGATCTCCAAATCTCAGCGTCTTGGAAATACTCCTTGATTACCCTACACTCTTCCTCATTCTCCTTAGTCTTGAGGAGCCTCTTGCTCCATCGCAAATCACTCTACCCTATACATCTCAGATCTGAAACTCATAATTGGAAGGGTTTTCTCACATAAAATTTCGTACTACAACAGGATTGGAATAATTACATTCACAGAAAGAAACAATGAGGATTCACACCTAAAAATTATTTCTAGATTTCTCTTGCAGGGTTGTGGGTTTTATTTAATTGATTTGTCTAGGGTGTGAGGATCTTCTTAGGTCTATTGCATGTTTTGATGATTGGAGTGTATTTTTCAATCACTTGTAAGCTTATTTCTCCTCAATAGTGACCTATTCCAAATTGTCGAAAAATATCAGGTTTGAAGCATTGCTATTATAATATTCTGATATTGAATTGCAGGGATTAGATTTGAGGTTACAGTGGCATTGACCCTTTCTTGCTTTTAACTTCTTTATTGATTCTTAGTTGGTAAAAATATGAGTTATGAGGAAGAGCTATTCCTTTTTCTTTTTGTAATAGCTTTGACATAACACAATTTCTTCAGCACAACTAGCCTTTTGTGTCCTCAAATCATTGTTCTTGGCATTCATTATATTCCTAGTTGGTAAAGATATGAGTTATCAGGAAGAGCTATTCCTTTTTCTTTTTGTAACAACTTTGACATAACACAATTTCTTCAACGCAACTAGCTTTCCGTGTCCTCAAATCATTGTTCTTGGCATTCATTTTATTCCTAGTTCGTAAAAATATGAGTTAACAGGAAGAGATATTCCTTTTGTTTTTGTAACAACTTAGACATAACAAAATTTATTCAACACAAATAGCTTTATGTGTCCTCAAATCGTTGTTCTTGGCATTCATTCTAATCCTAGTTGGTAAAAATATGAGTTATCAAGAAGAGCTATTCCTTTTTCTTTTTGTAACAACTTTGACATAACAAAATTTCTCTAACACAAATAGCTTTCTATGTCCTCAAATCATTGTTCTTGGAATTCATTCTATTCCTAGTTGGTAAAAATATGAGCTATGAGGAAGAGCTATTCCTTTTTATTTTCGTAACAACTTTGACATAACACAAATTCTTCAACACAACTAGCTTTCTCTGTCCTCAAATCATTGTTCTTGGCATTCATTTTATTCCTAGTTCGTAACAATATGAGTTATGAGGAAGAGCTATTCCTTTTTATTTTGTAACAACTTTGACATAAGACAATTTCTTCAACACAACTAGCTTTCTGTGTCCTCAAATCATTGTTCTTGGCATTCATTTTATTCCTAGTTGGTAAAAATATGAATTACCAGGAAGAGATATAGAGAGTAAGGGTTCTTAGTTGTAGTCTCTTTATGTGGTTATTCCCTTTCAAATTTTAAAAGTCTAAGGGTTTAGTTCTAGTTCTTTTTGTTCTTGCAAGTGAAAGACTCAGAAAACAACGAAGGCACACTCAATTGAAAAAGAGAGAGAATGGGTGTTATGCACATTGAATATGCATCCCTTTCATTGGCTGAAAGAAAAGAAAAATATGTTATGATTCCACCCATACAATAGTATGCCAATGGTAAGAGATTATAAACCTTTAAGGAAAGGATACTAGAGAAAGAAAGAAAATTTGATGTTGTTATAAACACTGCACCTAGGTGAACCCCGCAAGGCAGAGGAGTAAGACTAGCTAAAATAGTCCTAACTAAAGCATAAGACAATGAACCTTGGTAAGAAGGGGAATGAAAAGACCAATATAAGAACATAGGAAAATCAGAGAATTGGTTGAATAAACTGAAAAACTTCAAGAAGGCCATGAGGGTCATATTTATTTCTCACATCCACCATGATATTATTAGACACCATTCTGAGCTGGGTAGGGGACATGTTAAAGGGATGGTCATTATTTAAGTACACTTACTCCTCCTACACTTCTTCTTCCTCCCCCATCACGAGCAGACCAATGGAATCAAGCTTCTTCCTCCCTCATCATGAGCAGACCAATGGAATCAAGCGAAATAAAGTCATCTGCTACCTCTACATTATCATCATGATTAAATAGCATTTTAATGTCTATGGGCCAGTCTGTAGGATCTTAAACACCTTGCTCATATTATTCCTCATAACAAAATAAATGGTTATCTGTTGCATCTCAATTGTCTAATTCCTTGTAGTTCTACTCCTACAATATTGTAGTTATCTCGTCTTAGATTGATACTGTAATAATTTGATATTCTAATAATTAAAGGAGAATTTCTAAATCAGTGGGTCTGTTATTCATTTAGAAATGCTTCTCTAACTAGACAATGAATCTACCTCACATCAAAATTTGCTCTTTGAATTCATAAAGATCCTACGCCATTCCCCTTCAGGACGTTACAAATCTCCTCCAAGTTGCTTCATCTCCTTTAAAGAATAAACATGATCTTGCACCTTGGGATGCATCGTCTTCAAGATTATAAATTTATATGCATCATCTTCAGGACTGTGAAAGGATATTCTATGCTATTATAGTAGTCTGATATTGAATTGTAGGGGTCAAATTTGAGGTTACAGTGTCATTGAAATTGGTTTCTAAATCAGTGGGTCTGTTATTCATATAGAAATGCTTCTCTGATCAAATCTTGTGATCTGTTTAACAAGGTTACAGTGGCATTGAAATTGGTTTCTAAATCAGTCGGTCTGTTATTCATATAGAAATGCTTCTCTGATAAGATCTTGTGATCTGTTTAACACGTGATATTGGCTATAATGGCTTTAATTTACCCTTGTCTCTCAACAAAAATAACATTATTCAGCAAAAATGATACCATTATTCAATAAAAACAAGCCTATATGTCTCCATATCATTATTCAACAAAAATGCTAACATTATTCAACAAAAGCAAACTTGTATGTCTCCAGCAACTGATGAATAGAATGAATGTAACACTATGTACACACTCTGTTTTTATGTCTCCAACAGTGGATGAATATAATGAATGTAATAGTGGCTGAACACTCTGATTTTGTCTCCAACAACTGATGACTAGAATGAATGTTTGAAATGAAAACACTCTGATTGTATGTCTCCAACAACTGATGACTAGAATGAATGTTTGAAATGAAAACCAATAAGAGTTGATGTTTTATAGTTTTTTGATATAGAATTTAATTGGTAGGGGAGATTGGCATGGATTGCCATCTCCCAAATTCAAATGTGTGGTCTGGATTGGTTTGTACATGATCAAATGGATGATAATCTTTCATGGTTGATCCTTGTACTTTTTTGTGTTTAATCCCTGAATTGAAAGGGTTGGTGTGTTTAATACTTGAATTGAAAGTGTTGGTGTCATTTATTGCATCTTTTGAACTAATTCCTGAATTGAATGTTGTCATTTATTGTCTTCAGCAGGTTAAATGGTTAGACATACATGTACACATTGCCGACACACATTTCACCTTTTCTTGTGCAGGTATTATTGAGCAATGGGATGTGTTGCTCTAGTGGAAATCAATGGGTGACTATTTGATGGGATATGTGTACTCCTGAATAGAATTCAATGGAGTGTTTTTTAGTGCATTTTGAATTATTTGGTAATTCGAGGTACTTGGTACATTATGCCTTGTCAACTTATGATGTTAAGGTTTGGTGTTTGACACTTGTTGGCCCAATCAATATGTGGGCCCATTTTATAAACTATATATGTGCATCTTTTTTATGGCTTATGAATATTTTTTTATGGATGTGTGAGACGAGTACTATAACTACTATTGGTACCTGCACAATAATAAAAAGCTCTGCCCTATACATCTCAGATCTGAAACTCATAATTGGAAGGGTTTTCTCACATAAAATTTCATACTACAACAGGATTGGAATAATTACATTCACAAAAAGAAACAATGAGGATTCACACCTAAAAATTCTTTCTAGATTTCTCTTGCAAGGTTGTGGGCTTTATTTAATTGATTTTTCTAGGGTGTGAGGATCTTCTTAGGTCTATTGCATGTTTTGATGATTGGAGTGTATTTTTCAATCACTTGTAAGCTTACTTCTCCTCAACAGTGACCTATTCCAAATTGTCGAAAAATATCAGGTCTGAAGCATTGCTATTATAATAGTCTAATATTGAATTGCAGAGGTTAGATTTGAGGTTACAGTGGCATTGACCCTTTCTTGCATTTTAACCTCTTTATTGATTCTTAGTTGGTAAAAATATGAGTTATGAGGAAGAGCTATTCCTTTTTCTTTTTGTAACAGCTTTGACATAACACAATTTCTTCAGCAAAACTAGCCTTTTGTGTCCTCAAATCATTGTTCTTGGCATTCATTATATTCCTAGTTTGTAAAAATATGAGTTATCAGAAAGAGCTATTCCTTTTTCTTTTTGTAACAACTTTGACATAACACAATTTCTTCAACGCAACTAGCTTTCCGTGTCCTCAAATCATTGTTCTTGGCATTCATTTTATTCTTAGTTCGTAAAAATATGAGTTAACAGGAAGAGATATTCCTTTTGTTTTTGTAACAACTTTGACATAACAAAATTTATTCAACACAAATAGCTTTATGTGTCCTCAAATCGTTGTTCTGGGCATTCTTTTTAATCCTAGTTGGTAAAAATATGAGTTATCAAGAAGAGCTATTCCTTTTTCTTTTTGTAACAACTTTGACATAACACAATTTCTCTAACACAAATAGCTTTCTATGTCCTCAAATCATTGTTCTTGGAATTCATTCTATTCCTAGTTGGTAAAAATATGAGCTATGAGGAAGAGATATTCCTTTTTCTTTTTGTAACAACTTTGACATAACACAAATTCTTCAACACAACTAGATTTCTCTGTCCTCAAATCATTGTTCTTGGCATTCATTTTATTCCTAGTTCGTAAAAATATGAGTTATGAGGAAGAGCTATTCCTTTTTCTTTTGTAACAACTTTGACATAACACAATTTCTTCAGCACAACTAGCTTTTTGTGTCCTCAAATCATTGTTCTTGGCATTCATTTTATTCCTAGTTGGTAAAAATATGAATTACCAGGAAGAGATATAGAGAGTAAGGGTTCTTAGTTGTAGTCTCTTTATGTGGTTATTCCCTTTCAAATTCTAAAAGTATAAGGGTTTAGTTCTAGTTATTTTTGTTCTTGCAAGTGAAAGACTCAGAAAACAAAGAAGGCACACTCAATTGAAAAAGAGAGAGAATGGGTGTTATGCACACTGAATATGCATCCCTTTCATTGGCTGAAAGAAAAGAAAAATATGTTCTGATTCCACCCATACAATAGTATGCCAATGGCAAGAGATTATAAACCTTTGAGGAAAGGATACCAGAGAAAGAAAGAAAATCTGATGTTGTTATAAACATTGCACCTAAGTGAACCTCGCGAGACAGAGGAGTAAGACTAGCTAAAATAGTCCTAGCTAAAGCATAACACAATGAACCTTGGTAAGAAGGGGAATGAAAAGACAAATATAAGAACATAGGAAAATCAGAGAATTGGTTGAATAAACTGAAAAACTTTAAGAAGGCCATGAGGGTCATATTTATTTCTCACATCCGCCATGATATTATTAGACACCATTCTGAGCTAGGTAGGGGACAAGTTAAAGGGATGGTCATTATTTAAGTACACTTCTTCTTCCTCCCCCATCACGAGCAGACCAATGGAATCAAGCTTCTTCCTCCCTCATCATGAGCAGACCAATGGAATCAAGCGAAATAAAGTCATCTGCTACCTCTATATTATCATCATGATTAAATAACATTTTAATCTCTATGGGCCAATCTGTAGGATCTTAAACACCTTGCTCATATTATTCCTCATAACGAAATAAATGGTTATCTGTTGCATCTCAATCGTCTAATTCCTTGTAGTTATGCTCCTAAAATATTGTAGTTATCTCGTCTTAAATTGATATTCTAATAATTAAAAGAGAAATTCTAAATCAGTGGGTCTGTTATTCATTTAGAAATGCTTCTCTAACTAGACAATGAATCTACCTCACATTAAAATTTGCTCTTTGAATTCATAAAGTTCCTAAGCCATTCCCCTTCAAGAGGTTACAAATCTCCTCCAAGTTGCTTCATTTCCTTCAAAGAATAAACATGATCCTGCACTTTGAGATGCATCATCTTCAGGATTATAAATTTATAAATTTATATGCATCATCTTCAAGACTGTGAAAGGATATTCTTTGTTATTATAGTAGTTTGATATTGAATTGCAGGGGTCAAATTTTAGGTTACAGTGGCATTGAAATTGGTTTCTAAATCAGTGGGTCTGTTATTCATATAGAAATGCTTCTCTGATAAGATCTTGTGATCTGTTTAACACGTGATATTGGCTATAATGGCTTTAATTTACCCTTGTCTCTCAACAAAAATAGCATTATTAAGCAAAAACGATACCATTATTCAATAAAAACAAGCCTATATGTCTCCATAACATTATTCAACAAAAGCAAACCTGTATGTCTCCAACAATTGATGAATAGAATGAATGTAACACTATGCACACACTCTGTTTTTATGTCTCCAACAGTTGATGTATATAATGAATGTAATAGTGTCTAAACACTCTGATTGTATGTCTCCAACAACTGATGACTAGAATGAATGTTTGAAATGAAAACACTCTGATTGTATGTCTCCAACAACTGATGACTAGAATGAATGTTTGAAATGAAAACCAGTAAGAGTTGATGTTTTATAGTTTTTTGATATAGAATTTAATTGGTAGGGGAGATTGGCATGGATTGCCATCTCCCAAATTTAAATGTGTAGTATGGATTGATTTGTACATGATCAAATGGATGATAATCTTTCATGGTTGATCCTTGTGCTTTTTTGTGTTTAATTCTTGAATTGAAAGGGTTGGTGTGTTTAATACTTGAATTGAAAGGGTTCGTGTCATTTATTGCATCTTCTGAACTAATTCCTGAATTGAATGTTGTCATTTATTGTGTTCAACAAGTTAATTGGTTAAACACACATGTACACATCGCTGACACACATTTCACCTATTCTTGTGTAGGTATTACTAAGTAATGGGATGTGTTGCTCTAGTGGAAATCAATGGGTGACTGTTTGATGGGATATATGTACTCTTGAATAGAATTCAATGGAGTGTTTTGTAGTGCATTTTGACTTATTTGGTAATTCGAGGTACTTGGGACATTATGTCTTTTCAACTTATGATGTTAAGGTTTGGTGTTTGACACTTGTTGGCCCAATCAATATGTGGGACCATTTTAGACTAAATTATATAACTTAATATAAACTATTTATGTGCATCTTTTTGATGGTTTATGATATTTTTTTTATGGATGTGTAAGACGAGAACTATAACTAATATTGGTACTTGCACAACAATAAAAGCTTTGCCCTATACATCTCAGATTTGAAACTCATAATTGGAAGGGTTTTCTCATATAAAATTTCGTACTACAACAGGATTGGAATAATTACATTCACAGAAAGAAATAATGAGGATTCACACATAAAAATTCACACCTAAAAATTCTTTCTAGATTTCTCTTGCAGAGTTGTGGACTTTATTTAATTGATTTGTCTAGGGTGTGAGGATCTTCTTAGGTCTATTGCATGTTTTGATGATTGGGGTGTAATTTTCAATCACTTGTAAGCTTACTTCTCCTAACAGTGACCTATTGCAAATTGTCGAAAAATATCAGGTCTGAAGCATTGCTATTATAATAGTCTGATATTGAATTTCAGGGGTTAGATTTGAGGTTACAGTGGCATTGACCCTTTCTTGCATTTTAACTTCTTTATTGATTCTTAGTTGGTAAAAATATGAGTTATGAGGAAGAGCTATTCCTTTTTCTTTTTGTAACAGCTTTGACATAACACAATTTCTTCAGCACAACTAGCCTTTTGTGTCCTCAAATCATTGTTCTTGGCATTCATTATGTTCCTAGTTGGTAAAAATATGAGTTATCAGGAAGAGCTATTCCTTTTTCTTTTTTAACAACTTTGACATAACACAATTTCTTCAATGCAACTAGCTTTTGGTGTCCTCAAATCATTGTCCTTGGCATTCATTTTATTCCTAGTTCGTAAAAATATGAGTTAAAAGGAAGAGATATTCCTTTTGTTTTTGTAATAACTTTGACATAACAAAATTTATTCAACACAAATAGCTTTATGTGTCCTCAAAATTGTTGTTCTTCGCATTCATTCTAATCCTAGTTGGTAAAAATATGAGTTATCAAGAAGGGCTATTCCTTTTTCTTTTTGTAACAATTTTGACGTAACACAATTTCTCTAACACAAAAAGCTTTCTATGTCCTCAAATCATTGTTCTTGCAATTCATTCTATTCCTAGTTGGTAAAAATAGGAGCTATGAGGAAGAGCTATTCCTTTTTCTTTTTGTAACAACTTTGACATAATACAAATTCTTCAACACAACTAGCTTTCTCTGTCCTGAAATCATTGTTCTTGGCATTTATTTTATTCCTAGTTCGTAAAAATATGAGTTATGAGGAAGAGCTATTCCTTTTTCTTTTGTAACAACTTTGACATAACACAATTTCTTCAACACAACTAGCTTTCTGTGTCCTCAAATCATTGTTCTTGGCATTCATTTTATTCCTAGTTGGTAAAAATATGAATTACCAGGAAGAGATATAGAGAGTAAGGGTTCTTAGTTGTAGTCTCTTTATGTGGTTATTCCCTTTCAAATTCTAAAAGTCTAAGGGTTTAGTTCTAGTTATTTTTGTTCTTGCAAGTGAAAGGCTCAGAAAACAAAGAAGGAACACTCAATTGAAAAAGAGAGAGAATGGGTGTTATGCACACTGAATATGCATCCCTTTCATTGGCTGAAAGAAAAGAAAAATATGTTCTGATTCCACCCATACAATAGTATGCCAATGGTAAGAGATTATAAACCTTTGAGGAAAGGATACTAGAGAAAGAAAGAAATTTGATGTTGTTATAAACACTGCACCTAAGTGAACCCCGCGAGACAGAGGAGTAAGACTAGCTAAAATAGTCCTAACTAAAGCATAACATAATGAACCTTGGTAAGAAGGGGAATGAAAAGACCAGTATAAGAACATAGAAGAATCAGAGAATTGGCTGAATAAATTGAAAAACTTTAAGAAGGCCATGAGGGTCATATTTATTTCTCACATCCGCCATGATATTATTAGACACCATTCTGAGCTGGGTAGGGGACAGGTTAAAGGGATGGTCATTATTGAAGTACACTTCCTCCTCCTACACTTCTTCTTCCTCCCCCATCACGAGCAGACCAATGGAATCAAGCTTCTTCCTCCCTCATCATGAACAGCCCAATGGAATCAAGCGAAATAAAGTCATCTGCTATCTCTACATTATCATCATGATTAAATAGCATTTTAATGTCTATGGACCAGTTTGTAGGATCTTAAACACCTTGCTCATATTATTCCTCATAACAAAATAAATGGTTATCTGTTGCATCTCAATTGTCTAATTCCTTGTAGTTCTGCTCCTACAATATTGTAGTTATCTCGTCTTAAATTGATATTGTAATAATTTGGTATTCTAATAATTAAAAGAGAATTTCTAAATCAGTGGGTCTGTTA
This sequence comes from Pinus taeda, assembly GCA_000404065.3. Classification (NCBI taxonomy): domain Eukaryota; kingdom Viridiplantae; phylum Streptophyta; class Pinopsida; order Pinales; family Pinaceae; genus Pinus; species Pinus taeda. The sequence continues at coordinate 26,832 of APFE030774259.1, forward strand.
TTCATTTAGAAATGCTTCTCTAACTAGACAATGAATCTACCTCACATTAAAATTTTCTCTTTGAATTCATAAATTTCCTAAGCCATTCCCCTTCAGGAGGTTACAAATCTCCTCCAAGTTGCTTCATTTCCTTCAAAGAATAAACATGATCCTGCACTTTGGGATGCATCGTCTTCAGGATTATAAATTTATAAATTTATATGCATCATCTTCAGGACTATGAAAGGATATTCTTTACTATTATAGTAGTCTGATATTGAATTGTAGGGGTCAAATTTGAGGTTACAGTGGCATTGAAATTGGTTTCTAAATCAGTGGGTCTGTTATTCATATAGAAATGCTTCTCTGATCAGATCTTGTGATCTGTTTAACAAGGTTACAGTGGCATTGAAATTGGTTTCTAAATCAGTGGATTTGTTATTCATATAGAAATGCTTCTCTGATCAGATCTTGTGATCTGTTTAACACATGATATTGGCTATAATGGCTTTAATTTACCATTGTCTCTCAACAAAAATAGCATTATTTGGCAAAAATGATACCATTATTCAATAAAAACAAGCCTATATGTCTCCATAACATTATTCAACAAAAATGATAACATTATTCAACAAAAGCAAACTTGTATGTCTTCAGCGACTGATGAATAGAAGGAATGTAACACTATGCACACACTCTGTTTTTATGTCTCCAACAGTTGATGAATATAAGAATTTAATAGTGTCTAAACACTCTGATTGTATGTCTCCAACAACTGATGACTAGAATGAATGTTTGAAATGAAAACTCTCTGATTGTATGTCTCCAACAACTGATGACTAAAATGAATGTTTGAAATGAAAACCAGTGAGAGTTGATGTTTTATAATTTTTTGATATAGAATTTAATTGGTAGGGGAGATTGGCATGGATTGCCATCTTCCAAATTCAAATGTGTGGTTTGGTTGATTTGTACATGATCAAATGGATGATAACATTTCATCGTTGATCCTTGTGCTTTTTTGTGTTTAATCCCTGAATTGAAAAGGTTGGTGTGTTTAATAATTGAATTGAAAGTGTTGGTGTCATTTATTGCATCTTCTGAACTAATTCCTAAATTGAATGTTGTCATTTATTGTCTTCAACTGGTTAAATTGTTAAACACACATGTACACATCACTGACACACATTTCACCTATTCTTGTGCAGGTATTACTGAGCAATGGGATGTGTTGCTCTAGTGGAAATCAATGGGTGACTATTTGATGAGATATGTGTACTCTTGAATAGAATTCAATGGAGTGTTTTGTAGTGCATTTTGACTTTATTTGGTAATTCGAGGCACTTGGGACATTATGTCTTGTCAACTTATGATGTTAAGGTTTGGTGTTTGATACTTGTTGGCCCATTTTAGACTAAATTATATAACTTAATATAAACTATTTATACACATCTTTTTGATGGTTTATGAATATTTTTTTATGGATGTGTGAGACGAGTACTATAACTAATATTGGTACCTTCACAACAATAAAAAAGCTCAGCCCTATACAATAATAGAAAGTTCTCCCTTATATTGTTTTTGCTTTTTATTTTAATTAGCTCTGAAATTTTTAAACATATTATACTAAATTATAAAAGTTTTGAAAAATAATATTAAATTAAATTATTGAAAAATTAAATATAAAAGATATATAATGTATATTATTTTATTTTTATTTTTTTAAAATATAAAATTAATTTTTCATTCATCCATAGTTATACATTAAAGACCATTTTTTATGGAGATTTAAAATGACCATTTATTGGAGATTTAAATTATATTTATGAGAAAAAAAATTTTATTTAAAAAAAAAAAACACAAAAAAACGTCCTAGCTTTTTATTAAGATTTTTGTACCGGGTAAACTTACCCGCCATAACTCGCATTAATATCTTCTTTTTATTCCTGGAAAGATAGGATAGCTCCTATAAATGTTCTGACTGGTAGCTCTTCCAGCAATATTCCTGATAAACATGGGTGGACCGCACTTGATGGTTCTATAGTGGAAACTTCTACTACTTTTCCCCCATATAAAGGAATAATTTTAGGAGAAAAATCCAATGCAGCCAAAGCCATTCCTCTTGTCCAGAAAGATGACAACGCCTTAGGAATCGATGGAAGGATTCAAAAGGCCAGTGAACAGATAAACTGGACAAACACTGCTTTAAAAGGTCTGGAAATGAACATTGCAAAATCAGATGAAGTGAAGAAACAGATTGATGTTGTACAGTCTTCTTTTAATAGTGTAAATTCTTGTTTAAATAACATTCAGTTTGATTCCAGCATGACTCGGTCATACACCAAAGAGTCATTGACAAAGATTGAAGAATTGGGAGAAAGTCTAGTTGGTCACATTGGGATAACTAAAACAATCCTCACTGGCTTAAATGAAAAATTTGATAAGATGCAGATCACAAAAGTAGAAAAGCCAGTCCCCAATTCATTTTTGGTTAAGAGAAATATCCAGATTGAACATTCAATAAAAAATGTGGAAAAATTCCCTTTGTTGTTTCCCAAGGAAACCAAAGAAGAAGGATCTGAAAAGATCACAATAGCTTCCTTATTTGAAGAACCAGAAGCAGCAGCAAGATATACCTTCCAGAACATTGGACTGTTAATCATTCCAGGCCTCTACCTCCAATGAATATTACTTCTGCCAATATCACAGAAAATGCTTCTTGTGCAGTCATATCTTTTCCGCGAAGATCAACCATTGATCGTCAAGGGATAGAAGCTGCCTGCAAAATGTCAAAATATTACAGAGATCCCTCTATTGTAGATACTGCTTGTTCGTCATCCTCTTCTTGTCGTCACTCACAGCTTTTTGAACTCGCTCAACTTGTAAATTTTTCATCCTTAGAAGTAAAGTGTCCTGAATGTACAAACATTATCAATCTTTTGAGTCTAGCAGAACAGAATATCCATCTGCATCATAATCCCAGAACTGGCACTGCTCCTCCCTCCACTTCTATCAGTTCATGCCCAAATCCTAAATGTTCAGACATACCCTTTCCACATGAGTCTGAGCCAGATACCGATCATGTCCTCATGATGCATTCAATAGAAGAAGAAGATCCTAGGCTTACCCAAATGATTTGTTTCATGAGACCTGCAAAGCCTAGATATGGATTGGGAAAATTAGAAATGTCAGAACTGATTCCTGAGTGTAGATTCAAACAGATCCCCTCTGACTACAAGAAACCTGCAGTCATGGAGATGCATAAATTCTTTGCACTCATGGATGGATGTCCGAAATCCCAGATCAGTGCACAGTGGATGAAAGAAATGTTAAATTGGGATTTACTTACACATCCCCAAGCAGATGAATTTGACAAAGGATACACCTCAGACCAGAAAAGAAAGATGGCTATAGATTGGAAAAGATATATGGAAATTAATAATGAATGGATATCTTTTTATTCCTGGAAAGATAGGATAGCTCCTATAAATGTTCTGACTGGTAGCTCTTCCAGCAATATTCCTGATAAACATGGGTGGACCGCACTTGATGGTTCTATAGTGGAAACTTCTACTACTTTTCCCCCATATAAAGGAATAATTTTAGGAGAAAAATCCAATGCAGCCAAAGCCATTCCTCTT
>APFE030774262.1:0-10382 GCA_000404065.3 Pinus taeda
TGTTGTTATTTTGAATTTGGAAGCACCGCGAAGTGTTAAACAACTACGTGCTACTTTGGGGCACACTGGATACTATAGGAAGTTTATCAAAAGTTATGCCCAAATAACGGCGCCGATGGAAAATTTATTGAAAGAGGATGCTACATATTGCTGGAATGATTATTGCATGAAAATTTTGGCTGTCCTGAAGGGGAAACTGGCCTCCTCTCCAATCCTAGTCTTCCCAAAATGGGATGTGGAATTTCATGTACACGTTGATGCGTCATCTATTGCACTGGGAGCCATACTCAAGCAGGAAGGCGTGGAGGGCGTGGATCACCCGATCACGTTCGCAAGTCGAAGACTACCCAAAGTAGAAAAGAACTACTCTACAAGCAATCGCGAGGGGTTGGAAATGGTGTACGCGCTCCAACAATACTGACACTATTTACTTGGAGGACATTTCAAGATGTATACCGACCATTCCGCGTTGAAATACCTAGTGAAAAAGCTTGTGTTGGGGGGGCACATATGCAGATGGATTTTACTATTTCAAGAATTTGATTTTGAGGTCATAGTCAAGCTAGGACACCTAAACACAGGACTAGATCACTTGTCACAAATTAAGACGAGCGAGGAACCAACAAATTTGGAGGAGGGACTACCTGATGCACAACTCTTTGCAGTTTGCGTCGCAGACGGACACTTCGAGGATATAATCCATTTTTTAGAAACAGGGACTGCGCCAAAGGAATACTCAGTTCAACAGTAGAAGGAATTCGTGGTGTGCATGGCGGACTTCTTTGTCATCACGGGGCACCTCTACAAAATGGGAAATGATGAGATATTGCGAAGATACATGCCTGAATTTGAACAAGGTCAGATCCTCGCGGAAGCACATGGGGGTGTTGCAGGAGGACACTATGCAAGACACACGATTGCAAAAAATATTCTCCACGTAGGATTATGGTGGCCAACCCTACACCAAGATTCAAAAGCGCACTGTAGGGCCTGTGAAATATGTCAAAGGATTGGAAAACCATCACGAAGGGACGAGATACCACTAAATCCACAAATGACATTGCGGCCGTTCAAAAAATGGGCAATCAATTTTGTGGGACCGATCAAACCTCAAGGAAATACAAGTGCGCACTACATCATTACCGTGACGGAGTACCTGACACGATGGGCGGAAGTGTAGTTTGTCAAAGGCTGCATGGCCGCTATGACTGTCATGTTTTTGTTTGAAAACATGTTGACATAGTTTGGTTGTTCAAAAATCTTAATGAGTGACTATGGAACACGTTTCCTGAATGAAACCATTGACACACTCACATAAGAGTTCCAGGAGTATCATTAGCAAGGTACACCGTACCACCCACAAGCTAATGGGACAGTAGAGGCATTCAACAAAATACTAGAGACTGCACTGGCCAAAGTATGTAATGCACAACAAAATGACGAGGACCTGCCTATACCTGCCATATTATGGGCGTATAGAACAATGTGTAAAAATTTGACGAGATAGACACCTTTCTGGTTAGTCTATGGCATGGAAGTTGTCATGCCGATGGAATACATTCTACCTAGTCTGCAAATAGTAGTGCTCATAGGCATGATGGACAACAAAACCCTGAAAGAAAGGCTCACACAATTAGACGAACTCGAGAAAGAACAGTTTCTGGCTGGAGTTCATCAACAGTCACAAAAACACCATGAAATGTCTTGGAACGATCAGCATATCAAGTTGTGCACCTTTAAGGTAAATGACTTAGTACTATTGTACAATAGTAAGTTTGAAAAATTCTTGGGAAAATTCAAAATGCACTGGCTGGGGCCATAGATGGTTAAGGAGGTCACAGACAGAGGCATCATCTAGCTAGTTAAACTAAATGGAGAACCCTTCCCAGGCAAGGTAAACGACAGTCCCTTGAAGCCTTACATGGGTGGGCCGACTATCTGACTAACTGGCCGAAGCACAGTCTTTGAGACCCGAGGAGCTGGACCAGGGCATAGGACTATAAACACACGCAGCATGATGCCGATACCGAGGTAAGGAAACAATTCAGCCACATATGATTCTGAAGCAAGAATACAACAGATCCAACAAACCACAAAACAGTGCATTGCGAACCTCCAATCAGTACAGGACCAATTGGAGGGGCTTCATGCCAAGATCACTGCACCAGCAGAGTGACTCAAGATGAGTCACGATGATTGTGTTGGGGGCTTGTTGGGCATGGAACCCCCCCACAACATGTTTTGGGGCTCAAATCCCAAGTTTTGGTCAAAGTTTTTGTAAGACTCCATGAATTGCGGGCGTGGAGCACGAAGTACAGGAAAAGTCATAGGGTTGTCTGCCCTAAAATATTGTAATGTAATGTAAAGTCATGTTGGCCTACCCATGGTCCGCGGGCCATCAGAGTGTATAAATAGAGCGAGGCTCTAAGTGTAAAGATAGCAAATTGGAGAGAAGAATAGGAATGGTGAAAGCATAAAAGAAGAGTCTAAGTATATTGGGTCATAGTAGTAGGAAGAGGCTCTGTAGTTGAGTGCGCAGAGGCCTAGTAGAGTCCGCAGCTGAGTGCGCATACCCCTGCAGCTGAGTGCACATAGCGGTGTCAAGTCTATAATCGAGATTGAAGATTAATAAAGAGAATTTGATTTTTATTTCTATGTATTTGTTGTACATTGCCTTCTTTACGTTTATACTGTTTTATTTACCGCACTCCCTGATATGATTGTTGAATACGCTATAATAATCATTAGTCTTACATAAAAAAGTCAAGTAATTGGATAATAGAAGATTAAATAACAAGGGACTTGGGTATTATATAGTTTGTGCCCCAATTAGGGCTGCGCGGAGCAGCGTCGCAGGTTACGAAGGATAGCAAGCGTGCATAGTGATGGGTTAGACCACAGACCTCCAAAAGCTCATTAGACATCCCCAGAGTGTGGAAACCTGGTCCTAGCACCCACCCATACTACTTCGGGTGTGACCTCAGTCTGTGCACCATAGGCTGTTGCTAAAAGGGCCAGTAGTACCGAGATTTTCTTGGCTAAATCACCTCTGAACCCAGGTCAGGCCCATACAAGCCAATAATAGGTAAGTACACTCCTTTGCATCCCCTCTTCCTTTGGAAAAGAAAACAAATGATTGTGAGTTAGGTCCTCTAGGGTTTTCTATGAGTTTCATGTTTTGATCTTCCAAATGATCAGTTGGAGCTTTGAAACCCTAAAATAACTACCCCTTTACCTCTATTTGCATTCAAATCATCATCCTCATTCGTTGACAAACCATTTCCCTTCATTCCACTTCACCTCCTTACAAACCCTAGCCCTAATATATCAAATTGAGCAGTTTCCTTAGCTAGGACCCTGTTTAAATTTCCTAGCTCATCTCCCTTGTTCATTTCCATTCATTTAACTTCCTAAGGATTCCTAAAACCCCTTTCCATCTCCCAAAATTTCCTTACTCCCATCTCCCTTCCCTAACTCCCTCATTTCACCACTTCAATCACTTTTCATTGTTTTTTTCTCCTTTCCTATCTTCTAGGGTTTGAAAACTAGAAAGAGACTATTCACGATTAGAGAAAAGAAAACATCATAAAGGGGGGAATATTTTGAGTATGAGCCCAAAAATTGCAATGATATATATTCTTTACCATTCATAAGACAATGCTTTGAATGTGTCAACTTCCTAGGGTTTTGTCAAAGAGTTGGAGAGGTAAGTTTTCATGAGAAGCTCACTGATTTGATTGCCACTAATATGAAAGGACAAAAGGCCACCATTGCAAGGATTTATTTCACATTCTCATTTTATGCCATCTCTCCTTCCATAGGGATAACTATATGTTGAGACACATGGCCCACCACTACCAAACCAAAACAAGATTTGCAACATCAAGGTCAAATAAATGCAAAACAAGCTGAAGGAAACCATAAAAAGAAAATATGAGAAGGGAAACTTGGAGATGATAGCTGAGGAATCCATGATAGCATAGTACACCTCATTTGGCACTTCTCAATCATCATTTCTGGCTTTTGGTGAAATTGGGTGCAAATTCAGAAATTTCACTAGGTCGAGAAGTGCAACGCCTTGGCACTACACTTTTTCCTCAGGGCTCCAAATGACAAGTGGCTTTGATTTTTGGAAATATGATGACCTCCTCTCAAAACCCATTTCCTCATATTTTTTAAATAGGGCAAAAATTTTGAAAAAAATGAGAAAAAGGGGTCAAAAATCAACATTTTTCCCCTTTGTTTAACAGGTACTGCACTTTTGGTAACACCTTTGGAGAATGCATTTTTGGAGACCTTCCCATGGGTAATTTTAAAAAAGTAAATATGTTATGGAAACTAGACAGACAAGTGTAGTTTACCATTCTTTTATATTTTCATTTTGACTTCAGAAAGGCACCTAAAAATGGCCTCAAACGTGGTACTATGCTTCTACAATTTTCTGGGATTTTAATTAAAATTGTCACTGTGTAATTTTTTAGAGTTTCTAGTTTGACTTTGGTAAAAGTCAAAAGGTTAAAGTGAATGAATGCAATGGGTAAAAGTAAATGTAAATGGGTAAAATTATGGGTGAATAGGTGTCTTATCCTCCATTGAATGCTTTGGATAAATATCTTTTGATAGTTAGATAAAAGAGGAAATGGTCGAGTAACCTCCCTAGTATGTAGCAGTGATGAGATAGGTGCATGTATTTGAATTTCCTTGCTGGAAATTCGACCTCGTACGAAGGATTTTGACTTCAAAGCCTTTATGAGGCCTTTTGTAATCGTTTTCAAGGGTTGGATGCAGTGGAATTGAGCCTTGAACAATAACATAATTGAGAATTTGGTAGGAACTAATAGATAGAGTTTGCAGCTGTTGTAGTGGGTACCTGTGGTGTGTGTTTTAGTAGTGTTTTTCCTTCTATGATCACAAGTTTGAATGTCTTGTATCTTTGATTTCCATTTCCATGTTTCATGTGCTTTTTTCCTAAGATAATAAACATAATCCATTCATGTAATGCTCTATTTTGGAGAAGCTTTCACATTATTGTTCATTTCTCTTTTGATATAAACAAACTCATGATACTCATGTTCATTTATAAACCCTACCTATATCCCATGTACACAATGATAACACTAAAGTGCTAAAGTGTGTGCCTAAATTTCCCCATTATATCTTTGCCAATCTGATTCTCAAAGCCTAGAACTAGTTTTCTAGACCTAAGTCACCATCCAACAAACAATCAAAATCAAATCAAACCTACCTGAGCCTAAAATCCTTTTCATCTTAGTCATATGTTGGATTTGATTCCATAGAGATCCCTCTCTGGTTTGGTATGGCGAGCTACCAAACTGAAAGCTTAGTTAGTGATTACCTCCATCAAATCCTCTCAACCTGGTACATTGTGGGGGATAACACTACTTACATGGAATGACTTGATGATGTGGCAATGTCAAGTCAATATTGTTGATGAGTGATAGGTGTGTTCTTAGATATGGTTTCTCTTCTCCTTTGTATCACTTGATGATACAGGGTGTTCAATTATATTTGGTCTTGGAAAGTGGTTTCAACTTGTGTCCCTTTTCTTTCTCTTGGTAGGTCCACTCATTTTTTCAGCTACAAATGAGTCTTTAGGCATGCTTCCCTCCTCCTCTTCTTTCTTCATTCTATCACCATGAATTGTTAGTGTACCTGTTCATGCAATTCACTCATGATGGGACGACATCAATAGGAAAAATCCCTACTCTAAGATGATGCATTATCATCCATGAACTGATCTTGGGACAAGTCATGGGTTGGGAGGTAGGGCTTAGTGACTATGCATTTCACAGTTCCAGTTGGTAAGGAGAGGACTTGGTCACTGAGATTGTGTAGAGCGCAACTCATGCTTGACTAAGGAATGTTTGAGCACAATCCTCACTGGGGAGAAAAAATGCGTAGTGGCCTAACAGAGTCAGAATTGGGCAGTTTAAGAAGACAATAGTTAACATGGGACGAGACCCTAGGAGACAGATTTTTGCATTTTCCAGAGGCAGGGAGGAATGGTCAGCAGAGATGCCTGAAGGACAAATATACATGGTTCTTGAGGATAGTGAGCTTCAACTGAGGGAGGGTCACTAATGGACACATCTGTGTAGTTCTAGAGGCCTAGGGAGGTTGGGCTCTTTGCACATTGTGAGGTTCCAAAATTCAAAGGAAAATATTGAGGATTGAAAGTGTGAATTCGCAGTTCAAGGCAAGTTGGGAGGCACAACTGTGTAATTATAGGGTCAAGGAAGGTTGTTAGGCACTGGAATTACGTAGTACAACTACCCTAGAGGAGAATGACTGCACAATGTACAGTTCCAAGAAGTAATGTCACATCAATGAGGGCTAAGACTGCACAATGCATGGCTTTGACAAGGCCCAGTGAAGATGACTTGCTCAGTCGGGAAGATTTTATGAAAATGGCTAAGTGCAGGAGGAAGATGGACTTGTGATGAACTTGAATTGTGATCACAGGAAACATACTTCGATGACACAATAACATAGACCATCATACCAACAATCAAAGCATTAGCCTCTGTGTGACTATCTCATGTCAAGAAGCGATAGGTGCGATACTTAAGATAGACTTTAGGATGATCGTAACAAGAATTGTGAGATAGTGTTCAAGACTTTATGTATGAGTGCAATGAATGTTTACATGGTTAGGAAAATTTCATATGCATAGATATCGAGCATTGAAATCACTAGAAAAGGCTCAAAAACATGAAAAAATAGTCAAACATTTAAAAATATGACAGTTAGCCTAACATGAAAAAGGGGGAAAAGCACTTAGAAACAACACATGGAATGGCTTAGAGATAAATAAATTTCAAAAAATTATGTGACTAAATTAATTATGTGATTAATCTAAAATAAAATATCATAATAAATATGGATCAAAAAGGTTTAATATCAAGCATGTTAAATCACATTTTAATATTATGACAAAAGATATTTTTGTTGGATAATGTGTTGTTGATATTGATGATAATCAATATCATGTCATTAATGTCAAAGGAGGAATCATACATTGGATATAATTTAACATTTTCTAATTTTATGATGATCAAATGAGTATGCAAAAGGTCTAGTTGGATAATCCTCTCTAAGATGTTTTCAACAATATACTACACCTGGTCAAACTCCTTTGGAATGAGAAGATAAGCCAACTTGAATATGCACATTGGTTACAGGGATCAAACACCAAATTTATTAAAGATTGTACAACTTCAAGGTGGATCTAAGCTTCTATGAGAAATCAATGGTTGTTGACACAAACATGTGCACTGTTTAATGACTTTAACCACTACGCAACTCCAGGTGGATTTGGTGATTATGGATGGTTTGTGGTTGATACATGGTGGATGGAGCACAAACATGACATGTCTCTGGGATGACATGGACCCTTCAACGATAGGTTAACTCATCATGTGGATTAATGACATAGAAAGTGGAATGTATGATAGATTGGCATGTTAGTAGGATGACACGTGTGACGTCGATAACATAGCAGTTTCAACCAATGGTGTTGGAAATAATACTGAGAGGGGGGGGAGTGAATCAATATTATCAAATTCTTTTCAATATGTCTTATTGATTTATACTTAATTTAATCTTCAGATATTGATCATTAACTTGTATGTCAGTACCATATAGTAATGAGCATGAAACAAGACAAACAGATAGTCACACCAAAGAACACCAGATATAAGGTGGAAACCCAATGTGGGTGAAAACCACCTGCTGCAATATGTCTCTATCTTCTTTCAATTAGAAACTTCTTTTACAATGATTTTGTACTGGTGCAGTCCTTTACAAGTACGCAGGCTGCAACCTGCAGAGAGCTACAACTCTCTCTTGTTTTCCAGTCTCTCTTGGAAGGGAGCTACAACCCCCTTAGCTCTTTACTTCTTAAAGGACCACGTTTCATGAATTTTCAAACTAGATCCAAGAAGTTCAAATAATCATCAAGTACATGCAAATCACCCAATCTCCTTACAGAATCAACCAATGAATCACCCAATTCTTCAGAATGTTGTAAACAGAAAAGTAATACCAGAAATCTAAACCCACAATTCTGCAGCAATAGATAAAAGACAGTCAAAAAATGTTTCAAGATAAGTCCGCAACTTCACCTACAGAGGCCTGCATATATCCGCAGCTCTTCTAAGTCTAAACTGCGCAGATCTTCACTGGTCATTCTTCTGCTCTGTGTACTTCTGCTTAGATCCACACCTTTACTGTCTTCCTTACAGCGTACATCCGCACTGTGCCTTCTTCTTGCCTGCGTACCTCGCACTGCGCCTTTTTCTGCGCTGCGTGCTCCCCATACTGCGCCTTTTGCTGTACTGCGTACCCCGCACTGCGCCTTTTGCCACGCTGCGTACCCCCGCACTGCACCTTCGGATCGCCTGCGGACTTCTGATTAGGGCCAAATTAATAGACCTCCAATGTGCCACAATCAGTCAGATCTTCTCATGCGCCTGAGAGGTCACGATTTATCAATAGATTCACCTTTAGATTTTTCCTTGATTTAGATCTAGCTTTTAAAATCAATCACCCAAAATTTCAGATCTTAAGATATTCAAATTTCACAAGTGTGTGGCCAAGAGATCTCCTTTCCTTTTTATAGGCAAGCCTTTCACAATACCATGGTCCAAAACCATAATAACACAATACCATGAACTCAATACCTTGGATCAATATTTGTAGATGCAAAACCATGAACCAAAACCATAGGATCAAATATCTCGGGCTAAATACCATGAACCATTCATAAAGTTTCCCATGTGCACATGCTTTTCTGCATTGGAGAGAGTGAAACTGGGGTCCGCACCTACTGAACGGAGAACCTGCATGCATGTCCGCACTCCTTGATCGGCGTACCTGCGGGTCTGCAGCTTCTTCTAGGATTACCTATGGGTACCTTAATTTCCATGATTTTGATTGCCCGAACTGAGATCTGCCACATGAGTGAGTTGCCATCAAGTACAACACCTGTACCATAGAGCCAAACCAGAATCATAATGCCAACAATCTCCCCCTTTGGACTTGATGGCAACCTCAATATCCTCAATGTCATTCTCCCATTTTGACATCAAGGGCAAAGGGTTATGCTCCCCCTGAGAACATGCTTAAGACTTTGCTATGTTGATAATGCTCACCCTGACTAGATCCATAATCTACCATAAATTTCTTCAAGAGGAACCATAATCGACCATGACCATGAAAGAGATAGAGACATATTGCAGCCATGTTCAGATCAGCACCCATGTTCTCCTTTTGTGCTACCATAATGCCAACAATGCATTATATGTGCTCCCCCTGAACCTGTGCCATCGATCTACAACCAATCCATAGCCAGCAAATGTACGCGTATACAACATATAGACCTTGCATATAACCAACAGATGAGATTCAACAACAAGATGATGCATCAACTACCCCCAGCTTTTCCTTGAGGTATTCAAAGGTCTCCCTGGGAAATGGTTTCGTGAGAATATCAGCAACTTGTTCCTTAGAAGGAACATACTCCAACTTGACCTTTTGTTCAATCACCTGTTCCCTGAGAAAGTGATACTTGATCGGTATGTGCTTGGTCTTTAAATGCATGACTGGGTTCTTTGAAATGCTTATTGCACTTGTATTATCACATAAGATGGACATAGGTGGTGTACAAGTGATTTGAAAATCCTGCAAGGTCTGCATCATCCAAAGGAGTTTAGTGCAGCAAGATGCAGCAGCCACATATTCCACTTCAGCAGTAGATAAAGTAATCGAACTCTGTTTCTTGTTGAACCAAGATACTAATCTGGAACCCATAAAGAATGCACCACCACTTGTGCTCTTCCTGTCATCCACGCTTCTGGCCCAATCTGCATCTGTGTAAGCATGAAGTGTGAGATCTGTATCTCCAAGATACCATAATCCATAGTTTTGAGTTCCTTGAAGGTACTTGAAAATTCTCTTCACTACCTGAAAATGAGTTTCTTTTGGATTTTTCTGAAATCTTCCAACTATTCCCACTGCATGCATGATGTCTGGTTAGGTACTTGTCAAATAAAGTAGACTTCCAATCATAGACCTGTAGGTTGGTTGATGCACTACTGCTGATTCATTATTTGTACTGAGGCTGCATCCTGTGACCATGGGGGTACATACTGGTTTTGCATCTTCCATGCCATATTTCTTCAAAATTTGCTTGAGATACTTGGTTTGAGACAAGAAGATCCCTCCTTCATTTTGTTGGATTTGCAATCCAAGAAATTATGTCAGTTCTCCAAGCAAAGACAATTCGAATTCTTTCTGCATCACCAAGGCAAAGCTTTGACTCATAGCTTCTTCATTGCTGCCAAAGATAATATCATCTACAT
>APFE030774268.1:6638-60104 GCA_000404065.3 Pinus taeda
AATGTGGTGGCAGATGCACTCTCAAGAAAGGATGAGGATGTGGAAGCATTGTTGTGCACCATTTCTATTATCCAACCAGATTGGATAAATGAAGCAAGGGAGGAATGGTACAATGATGAAGAAGTGTGGGAACTTATTCAAAAGTTACAGCAAGATTCTAGTACGTTTGATACATTTAGTTGGAAAAATGATTCGTTATGATACAAAGATCACTTATACCTTTGTAAGAATTCCCAGCTAAAAAAAAGATTCTTATGGAATTGCACACTTCTCCTTTAGGAGGGCACTCATGATTTTTAAAAACTTACCTTAGGGTTAAGAAGGATTTTTTTTGGGATGGCCTTAAATCAGATATTCAAAATATTGTGGCGGAATGTTTGGTTTGCCAACAAAATAAAGTTGAAACAATTAAGACACCAGGTCTATTACAACCTTTATCCATTCCAAGCAAATGTTGGGAGGAGGTTTCAATGGATTTTATCATAGGTTTACCCAAGTTTGAGGGAAAGAGTGTCATCATGGTGGTAGTTGACAAACTTACTAGGTATGCACACTTTTGTGCATTATCACATCCATTTAAAGCCAGTACAACTTCTATTGTATTTAAGGAAACATTTCAAAAGCTACATGGAAACCCAAAGATTATTGTAAGTGACAGAGATCCCATTTTCACTGGAAATTTTTGGACAAAATTATTTTCTTTTCTTCGTACTAAGTTATCTCATCTTATCATCCTCAATTTGATGGGCAAATTGAGATAGTAAAGAAATGTTTGGAAGGATATCTTCGTTGCTTTGTGTCTAATAAACAAACACAATGGGCCAAATGGTTGCCTCTGGATGAATGGTGGTATAACACTTCCTTCCATATGGCAACAAAAATGACCCCATTTATGGCACTTTATGGATATAAACCACCATCCATCACATCATATTTAAGTGAAAATTCTAAGGTTCAACCAGTGGAACATCACATCAAATATCAACAACAGGTCCTCCAACTCTTAAAGGATAACCTCATCTTGGCACAGAATAGAATGAAACAATAGGCAGATCAACATTACAACAAAAGATGTTTTGATGTAGGTGATTGGGTATTCCTATGGCTACAACCATATAAGAAAATGTCCCTCAAGCAAGGTAAGAAGGATAATAAACTATCACCAAAGTATTATGCTCCGTACAAGGCGTTGCGAAAGATTGGTACTATGGCATACAAATTGGACCTTCCTGCAGCTTCTCGATTGCACCCAGTTTTCCATGTTTCATGTTTAAACAATGTTATAGGTGACAAGCGCCCAGTTCAAACAATATTTCCAGAACTTGACGATGAAGGAAAAATTATATTGGAACCGGAAGCAGTCACAGAAACAAGAACTTGACAGCTACGAAAGCGATCAATTTCAGAGTATCTTATCAAGTGGAAGAACTTATCCGCTGAATATTGCACATGGGAGGATGAGAATTTTATACAGAAGGATCTAGAACTACTCAAGCGTTGAGGAAAACACTTTTTTGAAGGAGACGGGCATGTTGGGTCCCTATAATACTAGTGATTACCCCATTACTACTGCATTTGTATCACTTATTAATATTGTTGTGCCCCTATTGTCCCCATATTGTTATTACTGTGCCCCCTCTATTGTTATTTTTTTGGCTTTATATTATTATTGTTAGGTCGGCTGGGTTATATTGTGACTCCTTAGACTCCTATATATAGAAAGGAGGTTTTGTCATTTGAATCATCCAAGAATTGTTCATTTATGTAATGTAAAGGAGGTTTCCCCCTCGAAGAGGTTGGATTCTAAGGCGTTGATTTATCTTTTCTATCTTTTCCTTGAGCTGGTTTCATAACATTCACATACCAAATATTGATCAGGTACCATAGCAATTCAGGTTGAGCCCGTAGACCTAGTCTAAGGAAGAATTTGAGGAGCCCATCATTCCTCAAAGCATCCAAGAAATTTGGGTCAGCCATTTCTTGGGTGTCAATATCATCATTCTTGCATTCCTTCCAATCTACCATTTCTGATGATTTTTTCCCCACAAAAACCATATAATCAAGTCAATAATCATCTTTGGCCAGAGAAATTTGGATTCAAATGGAGAAATTGAGAAGAAACATGAAAAAATTAAGTTTGTGGCATTGACACGATTATTTTAAAAACATTAGTGCTGACGGTACGGTTGACAGTTTTAGCAACCCCCGATCAATGTGATTCCGTGCCTAGAAATTGTGCCTACCGACGGGAATCTTTTTCCCCAAAACCTCCTCATGAAATCCAAAAAATCGATAAAAATAGGTGAAATGAGTATGAAAATGGAGCTTAAGGTCTTGGCTCTTACTTGAAACTAACGGCTCGGCGAATGACCTCCTAGATCTCCTGCAATCTGCTCCAGAAAAATTAGGGCACAAGTGGCTAAAAAGCTCTTCACATAAAGGTAAAATGGTAAATGGTAAAAAATAATTACTTTTGCCTCCTTTTATTCATATTTTCATGAAATATTAGGGTTTTTGAGTATTTTTTACCTATTTTTCCTTAGAACTGGATAATGTGTTTACCTTTTTGTGCAACGACAGGTGATGGATTATCGATGATGGTACTAGAGTCATGTTTCAGCTCTTTTCTCGATCATTTTTCCCTTTTTGACTCGTAAAAGAGAATAAAAATAGGGGGTTCACTTTCAATATCTTTTCTGACTCTTTAAACACGAAAATATTCCGAGCTCTTGTCATTTTGAACTCTTTAAAGACTGTGAAATGTCCTTCACCCAGTATACATTTACCCCTTTTCAGGTTGGGATGAACTATTTACGAAAAAGGTACTCCTTGACTGAAATGGTCAAGCAGTTCTCCCAAGTATTATTTCTACATTTTCGGGTTCAAGAGACACAAATGTACGAAAAGGGACCATGTGGTGTTTTATTTTCTATGTCTTTTTCAAGCTCTCTAAACATCAAAAAGATACCAAGTTACACCTTTGTCAGACTCGTTAAAACATTGAACAACATCAGATTCGTCGCCATGACGAACGTGAGCTTCTCCTTCCTAGGGATCATTAAACTTAATAGGTAGTATTTGTCTAAGGGATGAAATTATAGTGTAAGCACATTCTATCCCCTTCAATATTGTGATAAAATATAATTGGGGTACCTGCCAGAAATGGTGGGGTTCAAATTTGGAAATTCTATCAGTCATATCAGCAGATCACCCTTGAACATGACACTTTCTGCTTCGTGTCAGGTTGGGATGTCCTCCTTTTTGTCATTTGACCTTCCTGGGCTGGGACACTCATTTTTTCCTTCCATTTGATCTCTGCCACGTCATCATGACCACCAATCCTATGGATCCAAAAGCTGCCAAACTGGAATCATGTTGCCAATATGTTTAATAGATAATCCCTCTTCAATTATGTTTACTCCTAATTCTCTATATCATCTCAAATCATTTTCATCCCTTTGTCTCGTGTTGATGATGTGGGATACATCATAGCCCTCCTTTGACAAGGTCACTTCCTCTCGACTTCAACTCATTATCTAGGAAGTTGACCAAGAGACTCCCTTCTAGTACCTTAGAGCTTGCATGCCCTAATAGAAAGTTCTTCACACTTAACGACAAGCTCACATCATTGGCTTTCGATTAGGTGAATTCATGGGTGTTTGACATCAGTTCCTTTATTCACATTCCATGAATTGTGCTACAGGTACCTTGAGAGCCATTTTCATTATTGGTGGTTTCTCTTGTGCTTATTAATGGTTTACATCATTGACTAATAATCAAGTGACTTCCTAACATGTTCGACTTCAACACATTCATTCACATGTTAGGGTTTGTACTTTGATCAGGTCATTTGGAGTGTAAGACCCTCAGCAAAGATTACACAAGTCTAGGTTGTGAGGTGATGTGACATAATCAGGTTAATATACATGTCTCTCTCAGATGGATGGTTGTGACCATACCATGAGTTATTCTATGTGATCCCTATCATTATTTTTATGACTGCGACCATACCTTGGTTTCGTTATGATCCTTTCTATTGAATGGCTGTGCCCATGCCTTGGATCCATTTACACGATCATTCTTTGGGCGGTTGCATCCACACCATGATTCATGTATCATTATTCAGAGTTTTCAGTGATGTATACGTATCTATGCTTACTTGCAAGTTTTCCAATGATGTACTGTAGTTCCCTGCGTCCACTTGTAAAGCAATTCACCCCTTAGTCTAGTTCGGCCTTCAGGCTTTAGGGGGCATTCGTTATAAAGAAGTTTGTCACTATCCATGTACTCCTCGTCTACAATCCTGGAGGACCTCTACAGTGTAACTAACATGCTTTCCCATCATGAAGAATCTCCCAGTATGTCCCTCTTCATGAGCAGAATAATTCCCCTTTGCATCATTTCCCAATAATCTTCCTTTATCCTATTTTACAACAATGGTGCTACTGACCAGTTTCCTCCTCACACTGATTTGTAGAGATTAAAACTATCACTCGCACTGTACGGAGTGACTGAGCCCTTTTCTAGTCATGTCGATCCTCTGTTGGAAGGTTTTTAAAATAAGGAGCTAAAGTTTCCATGTCTGGAAGCTTCGTAACAGAAGTCTGGTAGATGGTTGGTGCAGATAGAGCCGAGGAAGTCATTTTGGGCTCTTTTCCCCTATTAGGATGGAACAACCTCAAGAGATAATACCTTGTTCGATGATGAGATGAACCATCTCCCATCCATCCAAGCTATATAAACCTCTATTTTTCCCAAGCAAAAGCTAGTTGGAGTTTTTGAGTAAGTTTGAGTAATCAACAAATCATCTCTAGCTTGTAGCTTTCTAGTGTATGCTTGAGGGAGAATAGTGTGTTTTTGGTTTTTTTTTAGACTAGAGGGAAAGAGGCCTTAAAATTTTCATTTCTGAGGCTATCCATGATGTCCTAGAAGAAGTGTGGGAACCCAGATACATCAGAGGAGACCAACAATTTCAATGCATTGGTTGTAATCTATTTCTGATTTTTATAAATGAAAAAATTGATTGATTTGCTACATGAAGTGTCATTTTACATATTTATGGCTTAATGTTCCTTGACCGATTAAGTAGTCTAAATACAAGATTGTATGCTATCACATTTGTTGTTGTTATTGTTTGCTTATTTTAGGTATTCGAAGGAAGGCAATAGAAGATAGCTGAAGTGAGGAAGCAGGATCATCACCAAGAGGAATAGTGTTCTAAGAGGTAGGTCCTCTAAATTGATTCTATATTAAGGATATTTTCCATAGATTGTTTTTTTGTGGCTAAACCCGATCTCTCGGGCTAGAGGAATTTTTTGTGTCCGCACTGAGAATTTACTGCACCACACTTGGTTGTTCATCTTTTGGAATGAGGGAAGCTTTCTCCAAGACTATCCAAATCCTAATTTTTTCTCTATTGAATAGGGCCAACCATGTGAAGATGGAAGCCCTTATGCCTGCCCCCCCCCCCCCCCCCGTGCCACTGCCTCCCCCCTCACACCATCCCCATTCCCGGGTACTCAATCTATCTACTAAAAAAGCTGAAAGGAACATGTTTAGATTTATTCATATGCACTAGAAAACATAGAAACTTGAGAAAGAAACATATGTGTTGTGATTCATCCTCTAGAAACTTGCAAGAAAGAATATTTCATATTTTTCTAACATAAGTACAAAGAAGTGTGAAATAAGTCATTTAAAATATTTATACATTAATATGTCTTATTATATACATTATGACATTGTACATCATCAATTTTTAATCCTCTTCTTATTATGACCCATATAGTTAAAAAAAAATCATCCAATTCTGCATTTTGAACTTCTCACCAAGGTTTCTTTCATGATGATTGTAATTGGCTCCTATGATGCAATGACCACCTCTTTGTGATGTTCTCACAAATTTGATGATGTTGTGGGGGAGGATCACCTGAAAAAAAATTAAGCTTATATGGTCAGTTACTGAATGTCGTTATAGTTTTTTAATAATAAAAAACACCTTTTCAATGTAATTATTTACTTTCTGCATTAGTTGACACCATTGCAATGACCTCGTCATGGTCCTCTTATGGTTACAGATCCTCATGTATAACATGATCTTCCATTCAAACCACAAAATTTATAAGTAGACAATTGAAAATGAATAATTAAAAAAACTAGAGCTACATATTTCATAAGTACAAAATTATCAAGTATATGACTAATATATAGCCCTATTATCTTCGTGGGCTTCATTTATCAATCAAATATCTTGGGGTTGCACCCCACTATCTTGGGGTTACTTAGGAGCACAAAAATGTCATGGCTGATGTGGACTATCAAGAGACTAATGCTTAGTATTCATGGGATCATCTATATTTATACTATTGCGCAACTATTTAGAGGAAAGCAACACATTAGACTTATATCAAACATGATTCTATTTTATAATTAAGGAAAGGTTAATGTGGATTTATTTTTATTAACCTTGTGCTTGAAGCTGGATCTTGGGGTTTTCCACATGCTTTTCTGGCATTTTAATGCACCTTTAAATACTAACTTGATGAGCTATCTCCAAAAAACAATATACGCAACTTGGGAGAGGAAACAAGGTTGAGTGATGCAAGCCTCTACCCAAGGTCTTGATTTCCGCTTCACCAAACAACATAGATCAATACATGTGAATATATTCATTGATGTCGAACATGCACAAAATCATCTTATTACCAGTCAATAATGGAGACCGTTAATAGACGTGAGGAAGGCCACCAATAATGGTGATGGTATCCAAGATGCACAATACAATCTAGTGAGTGTGAAAAATGTTTTTGTCGTCGAACACTCGTAGAATCACTTGACCAAGAGCCAATAATGATAACTCATGATCAAACACAAGGTGACCTTCCATAAATGTCTACAAGTACCAAACCAATCTCAAAGTATTCCTTCATGTCTTCATTTCTGAATACACCACTCTACATTACATAAGAGCATTGATCTTTTTTATTTTCTAGCACTATTACTAGAACCTTGGAAGGAGAAATATTAGATAATATTGTTAAGTAGTTTTGGGTACTTGCAATTTATGCCTATAGCTTCAAATAGTTATCCTGGCCTAGTTTGTGCTTCCCATGCTTCTAAAGCCTTGCCTTGGTTTCCTTCGAAGTGTTGGGGAGCCTTTGAAAAGTTGCAAGTATCTTATATACTACAATTTTATTCAAAACTAAAAAATATTAAATGTGTTAAATTCAAGACATAGTTTATACCTTTCTTGAGAAATTGTTGTTTTCTCTTATTTTCTTATTACCTTCTCCTTTGTATTCTTTATGAGTTCATTCCATTCCATATCGAGAATCATAGGATGGTTCTTACACCTAGGGTTATCTATCCATTATTTTTGATAGTGGTCACGCAAATAATTTAACCGTTTTCAGCCTGCAGTGGTGAACTTTATTTTATTGAATCTATCAACCCCGAATAGATCTTCAAGGTAGTCCATAAGCTCTTTTTTTAAGATTGGAATTTTGGAAATTCCACCTGCCATGATTGGTGGGTCCAAAAAAATTCAAAACTTTGTCAACCATTTCTCTATAAAACATGTTGTTACCAAAATGCAAAAAAAATTGATCATTAGTTTCAAAATAATGATATGGATGACTTATATTTTAGATAGAAAACATGAAACAATTAAAAAATAAAAAATAAAAAATATGAGGAAATTTTTTATTAGACATCCTTCGTTAGTGACCAAAAAATTGTAGTCAATTTTCCTTGTGCTCTTAACACATGATGCATCATGAAATGAACCCATAATTTCATCAGTACTAAGGTCACATTTATCACCACCTGATCCAATTTAATCCCGGTTGTGTGTTTGGTTCAAGGGTCATGTGTTCATTAGTCACAATCAATGGTGTGGACTCAGTGTCAGTACTAGGAGCATGACCACTGGAAGGTGGAGTAGTGAATAGTTGCCTTACATTCCACTAGGACTAACATGGAGGTGAGGATCATCTGATTGTTGAGCGGGAAAAGGTTCCTCTAAATAATTCAACATAGGAAATAAAATATTTTTTCCATTAAACAATGTAAAAGTTAAAAATAAAATTTCACAATTAAAATTATGACATAAAAACAAATCACTTTAAAATATGTTTATTACCTTGTATGGCCAAATATATTTTCTCAATTTATTGAACCTAGCCTTGGTAACAAGATTGTCATCCCTATTGTAAATCAATGCAAAAATTTGTTTGTTCATTTTTCGTTACATACTTTCTTATTGTCACATCAAGGTTGGAGGATGGCCACAAGTATTTCTCATCAAGGGCATCATCATCATGGTGCTGAGACTAAATATTTCAACAAAATAGAATTTATTACTTCGATCATATAAACAAATAATAAAAAATTCACATTAAATGTAAATCAATTTTTTTTTTGTTTTCTTATAGTTGCGTAGCTTCTTTTCCACATGGATCAACCTGGCACATAATATATAATTAGAGTAGTGAAATATTTTTTAAAAATTTGAAGAATATTTGATATCCAGACACAAGCAGATTGTGTTGACCAACATTAGTGCCAACTAGGTTTGACTAGAAGGATTGACTTGTAATGTGGGAAACAATTTATTGAAAAAATTTAATTTGTAAACCTTGTTCGAAAGTAAAATTATCATGAAAATATTTTTGGGTTTTTTGTTGGACTGGGTTTCGCAAGGTCAAAATATTGTGTTTATTGTCCTTAGTTATCTTTCTATGATCTTTAGAGTTTCCTTTGCATTTATAGTTGATGTTTTCTATGTGTAATTATTCAATAATATTTGTGGCATGATAAATACTATTTGAAAATCATTAGGAATTAATTATCAGATCATAAAATTGTACTCTACTACACATGATATATAATTTCAACATCATTAAGGTTGATAGCTCTACCTTGTGCATCATGAAATCCTCGAGGTCCTCTTATGTTGTCAAATGTATTAAAGCACTATAATAGAAAAGTCACTATATGAGACAAAAATATAAAATTAAGCAATAAAATATCACTCATGTAATTATAGAAATCCAAGGAATGACAATGACCTTCGTAATGACACCAAGTTTTGATCATGTAAATATACATTATCATACTTACCTAATATTGATCGAAGACTAACCTTGTCATTGTTGGATGACTCTTTGTTTCGACTGGTGCTTTTTCTAGTCCTTGGAAGGTGTATGTAGGGGTTGCATGTCCTTTTCAAATGTACTATTTTGTGTAAAACATCATTTGATTAGTGTAAATAAGCCTTAATTTTTAGTTGTTCATACAATTGGAAAATGTAGCTACATGCAGTCTTCATAATTGTCATTCTAAAGAAGAAAAGAAAAATGTTTATATAGCATGTTTATTTATGATTTTCCCGGTCAAAATATCTCTATATATTTATGTAATTCATTGAAATTATCATTCAAGAAGTCCCCATAGTTTGTATGCCTTTCCTTGAGGCTCGCAATTTGCATGATAATATATGAAAATGTTGTGACAACAACATAGATGTGACTCTAGTTTTATGGTAGAAGTTTGAGACCTAGTGAAAGTGATGTTTAAATAGTAGTGATAAATGGTGTTTTCTTATAATAATGATATATTATGTATTAAATTAACATGTATGTATAACCATGATTCACTAATATATTCAATGGAGGAATCGACCCTATCCTATTAGGGTTTTTGCTAATGTTTCCAAATCGAAGAAATTGGATGGTAAATATTATGATACATTATGAATGGTTCTCTCATTCCATACATTTTAGGAATCATATGGTAACCATGAAAACTACAAAAAAAATTATGATCAAAAACCCAATGAAGAGAACCCTAGAATTGTTCCTGAAATTAGCTCCTTGGTTCATGAATAGCTAAGAAGAGGCTGAAATGATTACCATTTGTTAGTTTTTAACTATTTTTTGTTCCCATTTAAATCCTCAAAACCTTTGATCATTCTCTAATTATTGCTTGTTCCAGCTTAAATACCCTCAAATCCTTTGCCAAGTATCTTACCTTGTGTTGAATGCTTGAGATTCCCCAAATGGTAAGGTTGCAGCAGTCATCACTTCCAAAATAGTTAAAGAGGTATAAAGGAAATGACGGACATCATTTTTTTTCAAGAATGACATATAATATAACATAAATAATATTCAAATATAAATATGCATGTATATTTAAAACCTATTATCAATAATATAGATATTAGTAGGTATTTAAAAATGATGAATTCGATTTGTTTTATCTAGACTGAAACCCACAAACATACATTCATTTTTATTATAGAATACTATATGTACACATTTAAAATATATTACCAAAATGAAAGAGATTCACATGAATTTACAAATTCCAACATTAATTTGGTTTATGTAGCATGAACCATCAAGTATGTCAAGCCACACCAAACCATAAAGTAGATTTGTTGGTTAATATGTGCACTTGTAATAGTATTGTTTTCCAAAATAGTAAATTTTTAAGAATGTGTGGATTATTAAATACACTCATGCATTATACAACTACAAAAACATAAATAATCATCATCATATTTTTCAAAATGATGCAATGATAATCATCTAATCCTTTTCAAAAGATTAGTACATATGTGAAGGCCTTAAGAATAATTCATATACAAATACTAGTTATCTTGCATAATCAACCCCTATAGGTCCTTAACAAGGTGATGCACAAATAATTATTTTTGTGTGATATATTTGGTATCCCAAGGCCCTATCCATCACCCATATATGATATATGCATCATTTACCATCATGAACATTCCCTTTGTTTCCAAATATATCATCAATGTCATGAGACCCATCCTTGTTGTGTATGATCTTGCATCTATTTTGATACTATACTCATAGAAATAGATATCTTTGTATTCCATAAGACCTTTGTGGTGGTTCAATTCCTCACTCCTAACCTACAAGCTCTAGAAGCATCACTTTACAAGTAAGACCATGGTTGGTCAAGAAATTAAGATTGATTATTATGCCCTTAGTTTACATTTCAAAACCATTATAAATCCCTTAATACATATAAATGACATGTAAATCCTTTTATTAGTGACTTTTCCAGTATAATGTTCTCTTTAGAAAGTATTTTGAAATATTCATTCACAACTTTTAACTATAAAAACCCTCACATTCCATCAATGCATGAATCTACCATATCCATGTCAAATTTTAATGCATACGAGCAAAAAATGAAAAAATCTTAATGATGACCCCATTGACAGGTCCGCATGTGTGTGGTTAATTAATAAGAGAATATAATTTTTTTCCAATAATGATATTCTCTTGGTTTCAAGAATAATATAATATTCTCTACTAAACAAGGCCAACCACATGAATGTGGAAGCCCATATGGCCCAACCCCCACCCCCCTCAACTCACTCTTAATATTCCCAACACCCAATTTATCGACTATGAACTATTTGAAAGAAACATAGTAAAAATAAATCATAAATAGACATTTCTATGAAAAATTGATTAAGTTAAATGAAAGAGAAGAAATATATGACTAAAAACATATAAATGCATACCTCATACATTACAATATTTGAAGATCATAAATCTTCTTCTTCATCGATTGGATCCACATTTACATCATTTAGTTAAAAAATGGTGTTAAAATGATCAACAATTTCAACATCATCTTCAATGTCATAATTTTCAATAATTATATTAGCATCCATATAATCATGATGAATAACATCTCTTAGATTTGGTTAAACTTCTTCAAGTTCTTCATGTGAAAGCAGATCATCGATATCATCTTCATCAAGAAAATTGTCTCAAACATATTTTACATAGTATTTTGTCACGCCTCTTACACTTCCCTGTGTCCTATCCCGAATTTCCCAAAACTTGGAAATAATGCAGTGTACCCATCCTGATATGCAGTTCAGATTCTCCCTGAAAGACTAATGGAAACATTCCTTGAGCCTTCCCTGATGAAGTAAGCCCTGAAACCCTAATTGCAAGACTAGTGCGACTGTGACAATGGAAACTAGTGTAATGAGAAGTTGCACTATACTAGCCTCACACTGCCAAGGCACCTTTTACTTGGATACTCACATTGATCCCTAATAGAAAAGTTTTCCCAAAGAGGACAAGAAGCTTCATGATCTAGAGGCTTCCAAAACGACAACGTCGATGTTGCTCAGTGTTGAGGTGGTCTAATTTTCCCTATATTTCCCTTTGAAATTATCCCTATGAGCTACCTCCTTGAGATGAGGGCCTTCTCCTATATTTGGAGAAATCCCAAATCCCTTTCCCTGCCTATATATTCATCCTGTCCCATTCTCAAATGGTTGGTCTCCAATTGCTTGCACCCTTATTCTGAGATAATGTTGACATGCTACTCATTTGGCTTGGAGAAGGAGTGCTTGGGGAGCTTGAGCTTGGACTTGGACATTCACTCAAGGAGAGCTTATTGAAATCAAGGCTTGGTTGTATTCTTCCTCCATTATTTCATTAATATATACAACTACTAGTTCACTTTCCATAAATGTTTGTGTTAGTGCATCATTTATCTTAAATCTCCTTGACCTATTAAGTGTATTACTTTTGATTATTCCTATTGTACTTGTATTCTTTGTTGTGTCTTTGATCTCTTATGTGTGTATCCAAATGTTGTGAGAAGCATAGTTGAGCCTAAGGAGTGAGCGATTCAAGATCTTCAACAAAGGAGTGCGTTATAGCATTAGAATGATGTAGGCCATCTTCCTCTTCTCCCATTTTGATTGTATTTTGGGAAAGTGTCTTAAATATTGTCATGTAGGTTGCTAGTCCCACTCATTGCGTTAGAGGGATCATCTCCATCCGTAGAGAGGATTTACTTAGACAAAAATATGTCGACTCCATAGGGGAAGCTATAACACTTTCCACCCACTTCTTCGATTGGATTCTCTGATTTGTTTGACCAACTGTCAATTTCTTGGCTTACGTGCATCACTATAGCTATTTGTAGTCACTGATTATTCCATGAGAATGTTTAGCCACTATGATCCTGAAGATTTTTTTTTCCTTATTTTTCTCTCAGCACCTTCTCTGCTCTAACAAAAGCACTGACAGTGCTAATTTCCAAATTACAGTCGCACTACTTTGCCTTTCATCACTCTTTTTCCTTTAACATGAGTTTGATCCAAGAGGATAGAAGAAAATTAGGGTTTCTTCTTGTTTTCAATGGTTTTTGACCTCTACCAGTGATTTTCTAGTGTAACTATAGTGTGTTTGTCTTGGCTTTCATCCTTGTGTGATTGCAATTTGTCTCTTGGATTTACTGATGTGTGTTTGAAGCTTGATTACTTTCTAGGGTTTCTAGGTGACCCTTCGCTCATTGCTTGGTCTCTCCTTGAGATTGATTGCTTCCATTTAGGAGTCTTGCTGCAGTCATGACATCGTTCTCAAGTTACTTTCGGTCAGTGATTGTGAGTTATTTCGATTAGTATTCAGTCATATTAGTGCTTTGAAAATCTCTTTTGTTCCATTGTCAAACATAGATTATAGTTGTTTGCTTTGATAGGACTAAAAGTGAATTCTTGTTTTTATTTCTTTGTTTCAAAACGAAAAGTGAAAGATTTCTTTATTTTAGTATTTTTGAAACAATTTTCATTTCAAAGCATAAGTGAATGAAATTTTCGTTTTATTTGTTTTAGATTGCAAATTTTCCTTTGCTCATTTCATTAGTTTGCATTGTTGAATGAATGTGAAAGAAAAAGAAAAAAATATTAGTGCATCTTAGTGAAAGAAAATGATCTTTGTTTCTCATAGGATTGCATCTTGGCATTGCATTTGTTAGTGAAAGTGAAAGATTAGATCTCATTTTTACATTTTGCATTGGAAAGATAAAGAGTTTTGTTTTGATGCATTTTTCATGATTGATGCATTATTTGGTTGTCTCTCTTCATTCATTAGTTTAACCCTCATCGAATGAAAAGCTTACATTTTTATCATTTAGTTGCATCATAGGTATTGAGTCTCCTTCTCTTGTAATTTCTCCCTCAACCATTTCTTTCCTACCTGTAGCTGTGTTCTCATGTTTTATTCTTTATCCCTCAACTCTTCAACTAATTTCCCATTTCTACGATCCTTTCTTCCATAAGGCCCACATCTTCAACTTTCTTCAATTTGGCAATCTGCATCCACCTATGTGTCCTTCCTCTCTCTGCTTCAATCTCAACGAATAGGGGGACTACAAATTTATGTCAAATCACTCTGCCTCCTTCAATGAACTTTTAATAGGATCTCAAATTTGGCTATGGGCTAGGATCCAGAAGTTCTAGAAAATATCTCTCCAACTATACATGTTTTTTTGCCTCCTTACCATCTTTCTACCCCTTTTTCTCCTCTTGTAGCATTTTTTGTCTTTTCTATAGCACTGCTTGTGATTCCTTTAACACTTTCTGTGTTTCCTATAGCAAGCCTTTCCCTTTCTATTAGAGTGTGACAGGTGTCTTGGGCTATTTAGAGGAGGTTTCCCTGGTGACAGGCTTGCCTACATAGGTTATGGGTGTATTTGAGATCACTCTAAGAGATGTGGCTTCCTCAACCTTCCTTTCAATATGTTCTAGCTCCTCGCTCTTGTTGGGTGATTGTTCAATCAAAATAACGGTCCTTTGTTAACCACTGTTGTATTGATACAAACTTAAGAGGTATCGACACTATATGCGAATCATACAATGTGTCCTTAATTTTATGTCATGATGTAATGGAGTGAATGTAATAAAAACATATCCTAAACTAATTGCAGAAAATGAAATGCTAAAAATGAAAACCTTCACCTATTGTAAGAAAGAAAATACAAGGAAATAAACCTATTCTAATTTGATAAAGTAAATCTCATGAAGTAAATTTCAATCATTACATTCAAAGATTTTAGGTCCATTAACAAAGTTAATTGGATGTGGAAATCATCAATATGTTACCCATTTCATAAATCTATCCGTTAGCCCAAATCGTTGAAATGTTTTGCATGGGTAAAGAGGAAAGTACTAGGTTGTATTTAGTCTTCCCTAATGATTGATTTAGAGCCTATGGGTCTTGATTCAATTGTAAGGTATAACAACCAATATTCTTGAGCAAATATTGGCAAGTATTTACTTGTTGGAATGTCGTTACAGGAGATCTTGTAATTGCTAGAGGAAACTGTAGATTTACTACTAAAACTATAATTCACTAAACGACCAAGCAAATAGAATCCAAGTTGTCTGGGAATTTTTTTATGGACAAGGATTTTTTTAGGTCCCAATTCCAAGAAGAATCATGGAAAAACATCTCTTTTAACCTATGCTAAAAAATAGCAGAAAATTACTAGTCTAAAATCTAGAAATTCAAGAACTATTGAGCTAGTAAATCTATCAAGTGCCTAACCTAATCAAGTGCAAATGCAATGGGGTAATTTTTGTTATTAATGATGAGCCCCAAAACTACCTCTCTCTTGCACACCTTCTTAAACCTTTTCTCTTCTATTTTCCCATATCAGTGCCTCATGAGCTATCAAAAGTTGTTACATGTTGATTTTAGGAGTACATTTGAGTGATTTTCAAATTATATCATTGT
The DNA here is from genome assembly GCA_000404065.3 of Pinus taeda. Taxonomy (NCBI): domain Eukaryota; kingdom Viridiplantae; phylum Streptophyta; class Pinopsida; order Pinales; family Pinaceae; genus Pinus; species Pinus taeda. The sequence continues at coordinate 22,220 of APFE030774268.1, forward strand.
GTGTGCTATTTGATCTAGGTTTCATTTATAAGCTATGGAATGTAGCCACTTTCCACAGCTAATTCACAATTTTGCAGTCGTTTTCATTGTTCTATAGGTTACAGGCATCGGTAGGAGAAATGAGACACATGTACAGTGCAGGAATGATCCACACATTGATGATGTCCTATCTGCTTAGCCAAATTTGTGAAGAAAGGTAGTGGTCAAAGGGTGGTCAACAGAGAGTCCTACGTCAACTAGGACTCTGTTCTTACATGTAAAAGAAGCCTGAACCATTCTTGAACTCATGGATCCATTTTTTCCACTTGCAGGCCATCTCCATAACGCAATCCAACATCCTCTTTGCATAGATTACTACTCATGGGAACAGAGAGGCCGAATCCTCGGATTTTGACCTGTTCACGTGTCTATTGCTGAAGAAATTTCTCTCAAAAATAGTTATCTATTTCCTCTATAAATATAAGCATTTGCAACACAGATAGTTAGTCTAGTTACTGTTGTTTTAGCATTATTTTTATGTTGTAACCAAGAGACATATCCTCTATTTCATAATATAAAAAAAACTCTATTTTGCATGATTGTTTAAGCGTGGTTTGAAGTGACAACGTGTTAATCCAAAGTTGTGCAGAGGGCCCCTACTGGCTGAGGTTCTTCTTTTGTTTTGTATAGTTTTTCATGTATATTTCCTCTTATTTAAGTTGTACCTTTCTCATGTTTTGTTTATGGTTTTAATTTTTCTAATCCTGTACATGATTTTGTAGCTTGTTATATTTTCCACTAACGTTGTTTAGTGCGTTTCAGAATAGGTTATGCTCAAGATTTTTCATATTTTTTTGCATCAAGTGGTGATATGAGACTTGCTTCCTCTGCTAAAATTTAGTTTTCAATTCTAGTTGTTATGCTTTTATTTAAGTGAGATTTGCTTACTGCTTTTAGATAGTTTAGATATTAGTTCTTCATGCTATATGATGATATCTATGGAGCCTTTATCTTAACCCTGTTTTAGAAGTTAATTGGCGAGCTATTGTGTTTATAGGTGAAGACATTTGATTTTTCTTTCATTAGTCTACAAGTAGATAATTTAGATAGCAGTTCTTCATGCTATATGATGATATCTCTGGAGCCTTTAGCTTAACCCTGTTTTAGAAGTTAATTGGCAAGCTATTGTGATTATAGGTGAAGTAATTGATTTTTCTTTCATTAGTCTGCAATTAGATAATTTAAATGTCAGTCTTTCATGACATATGATGATATTTCCAGAGTCTTTAGCTTAACCCTGTTTTAGAAGTTAATTGACGAAATATTGTGATTATGGGTGAAATCAGTGACTAGTTTCTAGCTTCTTTATTTTTTGGTTTTGAGTGCAGTAAATTATTAGATTTCAATTTTGTAATTAGGATGGGTAGTAGAGATAGTAACCGCATTTCAGTACTTCATCTTTAACTTGATTTATGTAGCTGCATGTTTGTATTATTGTTCAAAGTTATGATTTTGTAGACAACATGTTTTGATATCTTTGAAGTTCTAAGTTTGGAAATTACCATAAGAAGCATAAACCTTGTATTGAATTATACATCCACACTTGATCTTTAAAAGTATCTTAAAACTTTAGAATAGGATTTCCATTTTCATTAAACACTTTAGGAGACCAACAAGAACAAAACCCCAAAACAAGATAAAAACCAAAAACAGTGAGGTAAGAAAACGGTTGCCTTGCACATACTGTGCACTACACTTCATTAGTTTATGACTCCTAGATTGATAACTTATGTAGCAATTTAGGACACACTAGATTGAATAAACATTTTGACACCATTGCTGGGGAAGTGTAACTAGGTAGTCTATCTCTTACATTCAAAAGAAAAAGGGGGAAAATTAATAATTTCTTGAAGTATGTTGTCCTCTTGCACCTAGTGTGATCTGGAGGATCAGAAAAGAGAACTATTAGTTCAATAATTTCTTGAGTATGCTCTCTTCTTACACCTAGTGTGATCTAGAAGATCAGAAAAAAAGATTATTTGCCCAATTAAAAAAAAAAATCATCAAAAAAAATATGACATGCATAAAGAAAGCGATTCTAGGGGAAGGTTTATAGCTAGGGTAAAAAGTTCAATTTTTACAACTCCAACTACTTCAAAGAATAGATAACATACACCTCCATCCTAGACTCATACTCCCAACCTTAGGATTCCTAGAATTCAAGGGACAATAAGTGAATTAGAAGATTCTCCCACACTATCTACTAAATCTGACCTAGGAGAAGAACCTTTCTTCACTTCCATAAGGGATCCTATTGTAGTAAAAGAAGTAGAATTACCTAGAGAAGAAGAGGTAGAGACTCTCTCTCATCAGCCATTAAATGAAGATCCAAAAGATTATGAGGAAACTATCATGGCGGAATAAGTACAAGATGGAGAATTTTCACTATTTGGAGGAGGGGCTAGAGGTAGAGGTAGAGGAAATAATGGAGGTGGTAGAGGTAACAATGAATGAGGTAGAGGTAATAATGGGGGAAATAGGGAAGGAGATAACTCATTTGGATTCCCTATATTAGATGAGGATACCCATACAACAATGAAAAACATTTCACCTTCTTTCCTCCCAAACTTTTATGGATTGCAAAGTGAGGATCCTAAAACATTTTTCCTTGAGTTTGAAGTCTTATGCCGAACCTATGACTATCTACAAGACTCTCAAAAACTCAAACTGTTCCCTTCAACATTGAAAGGGGCTACTTTGAAATGGTTTATGGGATTAGTCACTCAATCTATTAGGACTTGGAATGATATGAGGCAGGCATTTTTGGATAGATATTTGGATTATTGTATGCCTACTAATCATGAGGATGACGTATTCAAAATGATGTAAAAAGAAGACGAGAACTTGGAGGATTTGCTTGAAAGATTCCAATACAACTTAAAGAGAGAAAAAATGACCAATTTAGATGAGGAAACCTTGAAAGCCCTTTTATTAAAATCCATTAGAGATGAATGGATAGACATTTTAAATAGGATGGGGAAGGGAGATTTCTCTCTACTTCCACTAACTGACATAGCGAAACTATGTGTCCACCTCTCAAGGGGAAAATATAAAATTGGAAAAGGGCCTAGAGATCCTTATCTTATTAGAGCAAACAAATCTACAATTGGGATAGTATGTAGGGCACATATTGGTAATATGCTTGACGAGTTCAAAACTAACATTCTAGGGAGCCTTAGTGAACAACTAGACACCCTCAAAATTCAAAACAAGTAGAAAATAGAAGTTGATGCCTTAGCCATCTTTTGCCCAAAATGTAGAAAGAAACATGCTCTAAGAGAATGTCCCTTAGATGAAAATGTTGTAGAAGCATGTATGATTTGCTCAGAAAGTCATGAGACCAAGGATTGTCCTTCAATCCCGGGACTCAAAGCTGGCTTTCAGGAGGACACAAATTTTGTAAAATCTCTTTGTTTCGTTTCAAGAAGACTTTAGCAAGGGAAACAAAATCAAGGATTTAACAATCCAATGAATTTTCAGCCCCCACCAAATTGGAACGTCAAAATCAATATCAATCTCAATCATGGGCACAAGGGGTACAAAATGCTTATGGGAGATTTGTTCAATATTACCAATATGCTCCATCTTATCAGGGCTATCCTCTCCCACAAAACCAACAACAAAATCCACGACTTTCAAATCAAAACCCACAACCTCCATTGCCATTTCCACAACAACAACCTCCTCAACAAAATCAAAATCCTCAAATCTTGCTTCCATTTCAATAGAAACCAAATCAACTATCAACCCAACCATTAGCAAATCCCAACAATAAAAACCCTCAAAATTCTTACATGGTAGAAGGACAACAATTTCCTACCTACATGATTGTTCCTCTAGATTTTAATGATCTTCAACTTAGATCTAGTATAATTTTATTAAAGGAAAATCCTTGTATAGATGTTCAAGAGTAAGATGCTTCTAAGGAGGATTCTCTGAAAGTCAATAAAAGTTTTGAAGAATCATCTATTCAAAACATAACCATTCAAAAAGAAAAACAAAAAGATTCAACCCCCACAACTCCTATAATTGAGCAACCTACATCTACATCCAGACCTCCTTTTCCTAAGAGATTACAAATTGACAAGGGGGTGGAAAAACAAATCTTGTTGCTTGAATATGATTTCCTAGATGAATTAAAGAATGTATTCATCAATATTTCCTTGCTACAAGCCATTAGAGAGATTCCTATTCTAACAAAGACAATAAAGTAGTTAAGTATCAAAAGACCATGTAGGAAACCAAGAGACACAAAAAGAATCCACCTGGTAAGAAAGATAGTAGATATCATGATGGGAAATATAACCATGTAGAAATATGTGGATCCAAGTAGTCCAATTGTCAAGATACACGTAAATGGGATAGAAATTCCAAATACATTGATTGACTTAGAGGCTACTATAAACATTATGAGTAGACAGACTATGGAACAACTTAAACTTCCTAATCTTCTTTTTACACCTACTTTACCGCAACTTGTAGATAGATCAGTAATCAAACCATATGGTGTACTAGAAGATATTTTGGTCTCCTTAGATTATTGGGAATATCTAGTAGATTTTATGATTTTGACTCCCAAGAATAATCTAGTAGGACACCCACTCATTTTACAAAGACCTTGGCTAGCCACAGTTGATGCTTTTATTAGTTGTAGATCTGGTGACATGTGCATTTCTGATGGTAGTTCAACAAATAAATTCACTTTTCATCCTCCAACAAAACAATTACAGAAGCAGGAGACAATGAATGGGTCAATGATGAAGATACTATACAACTTGTCTTTACTCTCTCTAAAGTTAGTGAAGATAGACAAATTTTGAATACATTAGAAAATTTTGAAACATCTTCAGAATATGATCACACACAATTTCAGTTAGATTTTGATATTGAATACTTGTCATCAAGAAAAATGTCTCTCTACTTTATGGAAGAGTTTGGCAGTTCTGCAGTTGAAATTTTTCTAGGTAAAACATTGAATATCAAAAAAAATTTGGAAAAGTTACAACAAAAACAACTAACCAAAATCTTACAAAAACATTATGTTGCATTTTCATGGGAGTATACTAATATGAAAGGTATTGACCCTAAGACTTGCATCCATCATATCTATATTGAGGAAAACGGTAGACCAATCAGACAACCTCATAGAAGGATGAATCCAAATCTTAGATAGATTGTGAAAGAAGAACTCCAAAAATTACTCAATGTGAACTTCATTTACCCAATCTTAGATATCCGATGGGTTTTTCCCTTGGTGATAGTACCCAAAAATAATGGTAAATGGAGGGTGTGCATTGATTACAAGGAATTGAATAAAGAAACTTTGAAGGATCACTTTCCTTTACCCTTTATCAATCAAGTATTAGATACATTAGCAGGCAAAAAGTACTTTTCATTTCTAGATGGTTTTAGTGGTTATAATCAAATTCAAGTAGCACCTGAAGATCAAAATAAAAACACATTTACTTGTCCATGGGGAAGTTTTGCCTACTGAGTGCTTCCTTTTGGATTATGTAATGCACCTACAACATTCCAAAGAGCAGTACTAGGAATTTTTTCTGATCTAATCCATGATTGCGTAGAGGTATATATGAATGATTTTACACTCTATGGTAATACATTTGAAGAAGCTTTGGAAAATTTGGAAAAAGTCCTTATAAGATGCAAAGAAACAAACCTTTCACTAAGCCATGAAAAATGCTTTATGATGTTTACTAAAGGTATTGTATTCGGACATCATATTTCAGGGGATGGGATTAAAATAGAAAAATCAAAAGTTGAAGTCATCTCCAAATTACCTATTCCAAATTGTCAAAAAGATGTTAGAAGTTTTCTAGGATTTACTGGATATTATAGAAGATTTATAAAAAACTTTACCAAAATAGCATATCCACTCTTCAAACTACTTACAAAAGACTATGAATTCAAGTGGAGTCCTGATTGCCAATAAACATTTGAAGCTTTGAAAAAAAGAATATTTGAAGCACCTATGTTAAGAGGACCAAATTGGAAACTTCCTTTCCATATTTCTATAGATGTTTCAGATACAACTCTAGGAGTTGTATTGGGACAAAAAGACTTGGTTCCTTATGCCATTTATTACACCAGTAAAAAATTGACTCCCACTGAGTTGAATTACATTGTGATTGAAAAAGAGTTCTTAGCTATTGTTCATGCAACTAATAAGTTCAGAAATTATATAACATGCTATGAAACTTTTATTCATAATGATCATTCTGCAATTAGATATCTAATGAACAAACCTGTTACTAATGGTAAAGTTACAAGATGGCTCCTACTTTTACAAGAATTCAATATTACTATGTCAGATAGACTAGGGAAACAAAACACAGTTGCTGATTTCTTGTCTAGGATTCAGAATATCAAAGAGGATTCTCCTGTAGAGAATAAGATCCCTGATGAATACTTATTTGCAGTAACTACTTAAACTCCTTGGTTTACAAATATGGCTAACTATTTGATTACAAGGAAGCTACCTCCACATTTATTTCCTAGTGAAAGAAGAAAGATTATTTAGAAAAGTTCAAGATATTCATGGATTTCTAACAAATTGTTTAAAACAAGGCCAGACTTTTTGATCAGAAGATGTGTCAGGGAAGATGAAATTCCTGATATTCTCAATGCATGTCATGATGAACCATGCGATGGACACTTTCCTGACAAGAGGATAGCCTATAAAATCCTTTCTTTAGGATATTATTGGCCGTCCCTCTTCGAAGGTGCAAAACAATATGTCAAAAACTGTGACAGCTGCCAAAGGGTAGGGAAACCTACCCCTTCAAATGAAATGCCATTACAACCTCAGGTACTCATTGAACCCTTTTAACAATGGGCTTTAGACTTTATTGGACCTATTAATCCTCCATCTAAATAAAAAAATTATATATTGGTATGTACTGATTATGTCACTAAATGGGTAGAAGCCAAAGAATTATTTTCTGCTACTGAAAATTCAGTAGTTAATTTTCTTTATGAGGATATTTTATTTCGCTTTGTTGCTCCAAGAGAAATTGTGATAGATCAGAGAAGTCAATTCACATCCAGAATGATGGAGAAGTTGATGGAAGAGTACAAGGTCAAGCATAGGAAATCCACTCTTTATCATCCGCAAGAAAATGGTCAAGTGGAATCCACAAACAAAGTAATTGAAGGCATCATTACCAAGACTATGCATCTACACAAAAGAGTTTGGGAAGAAAAGATTCCTAAATCCTTATGGGCGTATAGAACTACATGGAGGAACATAACATGACACACTCCCTATGAACTTTTTTATGGGAAGGAAGTTTTTCTCCCCATTGAGTCCCAAGTTAAAACTTTCAAGATGGCAGTTCAATTAGGAATGGATCTATCAGAAGCCCAAAAGCATAAACTGGAGCAGTTGGATGAGCTAGATGAGATTAGACAAGAAGAAATTCAAAGAAATAATCTAGTTCAACATCAAAGAGATAAATGGCATGACAAATACATCAAGGACAAAAAGGTTTCAAGAAGCATATTGGGCATTGCTATTTGATTCCAAGTTCAAAGATTTTCAAGGTAAATTTCAGTCCCAATGGATTGGGTCATATGAGGTTGAAAAAGTTTTAGCAATGGAGTAGTAGGAATCAAAACAATTGATGAGCATCAAACTCCTCTCTTTGTGAATGGTCACCAGTTGAATATCTATGATAGGCCAATCTCAAAGGAGGAGTTTATCAAAATATTTCAAGATAATTCTGCAATTAGGCTGGTGAAGAAGAATCATTCTTCTCCACTAGCGTAGTCTCTGTTCTTTTCATCATCATCTAAAAAAAAAAAATGTATAAGCCTGAAAACCAATCACTAATGGGTAGTCTTATGTAGAAAATATAGGGTGAAAATCAGAAGCTTCTGATGCCCTATATTTTCCAAAGAAAAATTCTAATTTCACTCAGTTATTTCATTCCATTCCATTTCATTTCAGTCCATCTTGCCACCACATTCCATCAATAAAATTCCTTTCATTTTTATCTTCATGTTCACCTTTCCATATGTCATTCATACAATCATTTTTCATTTCCATTCATTTCCATCCATTTCACCAAGTCATATGTTATTCACTATGTCAGTTTTCACAGCTTAATTCTGATTCCACAGCTAATCGTTGATTCTGTAGCTAGTCCTCTGTTACTCTGCAGTGACAGCCAAGTGATTATCCAAATAATGATAAAAGCGAGATGCAAGTATAAGAGATGAATATCTTTTGAATATGTTAGCACCTAAAAGCACCTACAGAGGCAACCAATCAAAAGTTAGCCAAATGAAAGAGGTATTATTCCAAGGTATGAGCAAAACCATTTTCATATAGCATTTCAAACACATAATTTGTACAGTTTGTAAGTCGCAAGCTCCACAATGTGCAATTATTTGACTTGATAGCCACCTTAACTCCACCATATCCTCCAAATCAATTCTAACGCTCTCATAATCCTCTCTTGAGTTTAACTCATACTTAGTCGTACATCCGCATTACACCTGTCAAAATAGCTAATCATGCAAACGTGAGCTGATTGACTACGGCTCTCTTCAACTAACGTTCCACTCTGCAGCCTTTTTATGAACCCATTGATGTCCACTCCGCAGGCTTTTATTTCAAACTCTATTTAGTTTCACCAGTTTCCCTCTACCTCCACACTTTCACAACCGGTTTTATGATTTTCGGTTCATGGTTTGTTTTACACAGAATTCTGCTCCATGAACCCACTGTCATTGCATGCTTCGCATTCTTCTCACTTTGTCACCACTGATTTTCTCCGTAACCCTCCTCCATTTTCCCCTCACATAACCGTTCTGCTCCTGTAAAACTATCATCTACAGAGGTATCTTCGTAGTAAGAAGGAGGAATGGGTCTTATAGTGAGAGCAGAGCCTAATGGAGCTAAATTTATGGAGGGATACCTGCAATTAAAGAGCATGTTGAGGAAGGCAAGATGGTTGCAGTTTATTCAGAAGTTAAAAGGTCATAATAAGGAAGTCACAAAAATGTTTGCAAGATCCTTCAATGGTATGGAAGTCGAAATTGGGGACATCAAATTTCCAGTAACAGAGTCATCCAGTGCAGCAACAATAGAGCTTCCAGAAGAAGGAGAACGATGGTTTAAGAATAAGGACTTCGATGAAAAGGTTTGGAGGGTTATTCTTCATAATCTAGGTATGGATGTATCAATTTTCAGACGAGGGATTCCTGCTTCAGCCTTAAAGGAAAAATGGACTAGTCTGATATTAATAATTCATAAATTCATTACATGCAAGGGCAAGTATGGCTCCATGTACATGTACCATATAAGATTATTAATGAATTTCTTGGAGAATGAAACCATCAATATTCCTTATTTCTTGTTGATTAGTTTGAGAAAAATGTCTACTATTGTGCAAAACAATATAGGTGATGTGTAGCCTCATCTCTACCGTCATGGCCTTATTAAGATCTTGGTTGAGAATCATTTGAAAGAGAGGAAAGATACATTAGAAAAATTCCTTGTTACGAATTTCTTCTAAGACCCTCCTGAAGTTCCTGAAGGAAGTTCAACAAAGAAAAGTAGGAGAACAAGAACAAATTTAATAATCCAAGATACTCTTACTAATGTGACTGAGGAAACCAATAAAGAAGAATTGCCTTTCGAAACATTGACTGAGATTAGAAAACAAGTAAAAAATAAAGGAAAAAGGAATATTGAAGATATTTACCAGACTCCTAAGCCTTCTTCAGAAGAAGAGCAAGTACTTTCTGAGAGACTAATTCATCTTAAGAAACAGTCAACTAAAACAAAAGAAAAAGGAAAGGAGAAGCAGAGCATAGAAAAGGGAGACACAAGCTCACAAGGTTTAAGTAGGAGCGCTAGATTAAAGGGTAAATTAAGGAAAACACAAATCAAAGGAGCTCGCTTCATAGACCTGGGAGGTGAAACTCTAGATCAGTCACCAGAAAACACTCCTCTCGATCAAAGTCCACAATATTCTCCTTCTCCCCAACTAGATTTTGAAACCAATCTAAGGAAGACAAAACCAGAAATTGATCAAACTCAGCAACAGATGTATGACTTCATTGAATCATTGGAAAAGGTTACAACAAAATAGGGGACTTCATTCAATCAACTAGGTACAGCTCAGGAAATTTTGATTTAGTCATTAAAACAAGATATTTATGAGCCAGAAGTATTGAACAGACATATTCAAAAGGAAAATGAAACACTAAAAGAGAAAAATAATTTGGACAAAATTATCCATGATAATACCATGCTGCATTTAGGATTATGGCACAAGAAAAATAGAAAACTGAAGAAGGAAAATAGGAGGTTGAATAGAGCCCTCATCAATCTCAAGTACATATGCCTCATGATGAACCCCAGGATGACAGTGACAACAAGGAAGAAGAAGAAAAGGCTAGATGTTTTAGAAGATGTTTCAGAACAGATGAATTGAAGAAAGGATAGTTACAATTTTGGTTGCATGAGGACATGCAACATCTTCACAGTAGGGGTATGTTGAGCCCCAAAACTACCTCTCTCCCACACACCTTCTTAAACCTTTTCTCTTCTATTTTCCCATATTAGTGCCTCATGAGATATCAAAAGTTGTTACATGTTGATTTTAGGAGTACATTTGAGTGATTTTCAAATTATATCATTGTATGTGCTATTTGATCTAGGTTTTGTTTATCAGCTACAGAATGTAGCCACTTTTTGCAGCTAATTCACAATTCCGCAGCCGTTTTCATTGTTCTATAGGTTACAAGTGTCGGTAGGAGAAACAAGACACATGGATAGCTCAAGAATGATCCACACATGGATGAGGTCCTATCTGCTCAACCAAATCATGAAAAAATGTATCGGTCAAAGGGTGGTCAATAAATAGTCCTACGTCAACTATGACTCTATTCCTCCATGTAAAACAAGCCTGAACCATTCCTGAACTCATGGATCCATTTTTTCCACCTCTAGGCCATCTCCATAATGCAATTCAACATCCTCTTTGCGTAGATTTAATACTCACGGGAATAGAGAGGCTGAATCCTCGAATTCTGACCTATTCATGTGTCCATTGCTCAAGATATTTCTCTGAAAAATAGTTATCTATTTCCTCTATAAATATAAGCGTTTGCAACGTAGATAGTTAGTCAAGTAACTGTTGTTTTAGCATTATTTTGCTGTTGTAATTGAGAGACATATCCTCTGTTTCATAATAGAAAAAAAACTCTATTTTGCATGATTCTTTAAGCGTGGTTTGAAGTGACAACATGTTAATCTAAAGCTATTTTGTTGGAAATAATATTGAGAGGGGGGGTGAATCAGTATTATCAAATCAATAAAACTTTTTCATTTCCATACTTAGATACATATACACTACTTCAATTAAGGGAACCCGCGTGTATACACAATTGTGTCTAATGCAACTAGCGTATATCCAGAATACTTATGATTCAATTAGTCCATTAAATGTTGATCTTTAGTTAGTGCATCAGAACTTCTTTAACCATATGTATAGTAAGCAGGTGCAGTAAAACAGAACAGATAATCACACACAAGAAGCACACATGAACACCATGATATAAGGTGGAAACCCAATGTGGGTGAAAATCACCTGCTGCAAGTCATCTCTCTCCTCTTTTAATAAGAAACTTCTTTTACAATAGTTCTGTACTAGTGCAGTCTTACACCAGTACGCAAGCTTCTACCTGTAGAAGGCTACAACCATCTCTCATTCTCCAGACTCTCCTGGAAGAGAGCTACAACCCCTTAGCTCTTGTACTAGCCGATCCACTTACTAGTATGTAGGTGTTGGCCTACTGAAATGCTCCATCCTTTACTCGTTATCCAGCTACTACTGGAAGGGAGCTACCATCCCCTTAGCTCTTGTACTAGCTGATGTACTAGTACGTAGGTGCCGACCTACAAAAGGCAACAACCTTCTCTTTCTTCTTCCAGGTACCATGTTTCATACATTTTTGACTGGATACTCCTAAAGCACAACATTATAATCTGAAGGCCACATTTCATCCAATTTTCATACTGGATCCATCAATATCATTGAAGCTCAAACAATCAATACTAGCATCATCAATTTCTGAATCACTGAAACACTGAAACCCTATCAACAACACAGTCACCAGAACACAGAGCAGACTACAGAACTTTGCAATAAGAATCAAACCCAACTGCAACTTCAAACATCATACTTCATTATGTATACGCTACTACAATGAATCAAACCCACGTATATACATGCTTTCGCCAAAGCCAACCCGCGTACAGATCTATACATATTCAATCATGACTTTGTGGCTATTTCAGACATCAGTCATGCCCAGATCATAACATGCGTACAATAAAACATGCATCAATAATTCAGATCTAGTCTATCCATGATCAAACCATTTGATCCCGATCTATCCTTAGATCTTGTTCTCCATCAACCGGTGAGATCCCTCCTTAGCTCAAATCAAGCAATGCATCATAACCCATATCATGCATATTGGATCTCATACTACATCAGATATTAAAGTATTTTTCCATGCCTTTGCCTAATGATCTTCTTCTCCTTTTATAGTCTCAGGCCTTACTCAATACCATGGTCCAAAACCATAACAAAACAATACCATGGACCCAATACTTGGGTTCAACTCTTTTGGATGCAATATCATGGACCAAAACCATAGGATCAAAAACTATTGGACAAATACCATGAACCAACCATAATATTTCCCATGTGTGTGCTCTTTTCTCTGCATGAAAGTGCGTGAACTTTGCTGCACTATAATTTATCATCTGAGATGAGTGGGTTGCCATCAAGTGCAACATATGTATCATAATGCCAACAATCTCCCCCTTTGGACTTGATGGCAAAGCTAACTTGTCATACTGAGAACTATCATCTGATTCCTTTGAGTTGTCTGGCATCCCATGCATTCAATCACATTTGACATCTCTTCTATAGATTCATCTAGTTATAAATAAGTGAGATGTTCTTCTACGAGTGGGTTGCAATCAAGTACAACACATGCATCATAATGCCAACAATCTCCCCCTTTGGACTTGATGGGAACAATACCAAATCGCTCTCCCCCTTTGACATCAAGGGCAAAGTGCGGACCAAGATATTCTCTTCCTTTGGTAAACTTCTGTTGTCCATACTCCGCTTGAGTTCCTGCTAAAATTTCTGAATGAGCTCCCCCTTTGTATATGCTAAGGTGTACCAATATGTCCATGCTCCCTCTGAGTACATGTTGAGTCTCTACACTACTGAAGTGTGCTGTTCATGCTCCCCCTGACTGTAGGCAAGATATACAAAAAGATGTTCTACAAGAAGAACATGACTCTATCATAAATGACCTTCCTATCACCAAAGACTCATACATACATCCATCTCTCAACTAAGTGAGGATATACAAATATTGACTCATCCACCCAACCAAGTGGGCTTACACCGGAAGTTTACTCATGATAAAAAAATACATTACGTCATTCATCCCAGGCATAGTGGGGAAACCAAAATAGGCCATTACATGACCTTGATAACAAAAGACATATATGACATAGAGACGAAATATCTAGAGCAAGACTATGAAAGTCATCAATAACTAATATCAACAGCATATGTCAATCACTATTCAGATCGACAACCATGTAAATTTCCTGTGGCAAGGTATGTCTGCATATAGATATCAACTCATCCTCTTGAAAGACATCATAGCCCTCTCATCAACATCAAGGTCTGCATGATCTTATATATCATCCATGTATCATCATTCGGGGACATATGTATCAATCAACATATGTAAGTATCAAAGTGTCATTTTATCATCATCATGTCACCAACAATGTAATTTTGAGTAATCATTCATGTATCCAACATACTGTATATAGTACTATGTATCTTTAGCTCAAGATCATCAACCGCAGCAATCCTCATCCACATGAGAGCCAAGAACTATAGGAGACTTGCATCAACTCTATTATATGATCTTTGTGCATATGATGATAGTAGCATATGATAGACTCATCATCAAGTAATGAAGATGTGTATACAAGCTTTGTACTTCTCCTTATCCTTATGAAGATCACCATGTAAGCACCATATATGCATTATCAAAGAATCAACCACAAATCTGATCTGAACATCAACTATGTAACCCCAAGAAACATATGAGATTTTGTCATGGACAACTCATAACCATAGCAAGATATATCACTTAGCCATATAAGCATCATCACCAACGACTACTAACCATAATGCCAACAATGCAGCATTAGAAGATTATCTGCTCCCCCTGAACCTGTGCCATCTTGTTTACTATCAGATCTGATCATGCATATATCGGCAAGAAGTATCAAGGCATTATCATCATCAAGTTAGGATAAAAAACACTTCTAAACATCATACAAGTATCAAGACATTTTGTCACATCATCAGCAAATTGTAACCATTATCAAACAGAACAAATAATGGACTGAATCATATCAGGCCCTTTTCCTGAGCCTGCCCCTACTGCTTTTCCTTAATTGACATATACGCGACTGTGTAGTGTGTAACTCGCGTATATACGCAACTTCCTTTTATGCAACTTGCATATGAGATTTAGGACACTAAAGTTTTATACTTTCAGTTCCCCCTGAGTTTTTTATGTTTGTATATGGTGTTCTGCCACATCTTCGTGACTGGACTTCCTTCTTCTTCCATATCTTCAAGTGTGATGATGTTTTCTCCTTTTGGTGTGGTACCCGTATTTTTTTCCTGCATTCCTTGGCTATATGTCCAAGCTTGTTGCATGCATAACATCTTACATGTTTCATATTCCTTCTGTAGCAATCAACAACTTTGTGACTGAACATATTGCAAGAAAAACAATATCCATTAAAGTACATGGACCGTGATGATCTTTCTAGGTGATGATCTTGAACCATGCATCTGGTTGCAACATGTCCAAGATTATGACATACATAACATTCAACCTTATTTATTGGAGGAGTAAAATATTTTCTTTGAAGAATTCTTTCCTTAGCTGTTGATGGGGTTGACCTCTCATCTCCTTGTTGAGCATTTCAGATTTTGCATTAGATTCCCTTGTCTTACTTTGTGAACTAGATTCTTTTTCAACAGATCCATGAAACCAAGACCAATTTTGATAGCAGGAGACCTTTGACTACTAAGAATATCATCCAAGATCTTAGTACTATCTTGAAATCGTAAGAGCTTATCCTTCTCTTCTAATTTATCATTTAGAATATTTACCTCAACCTGAAGTTTCTCTTCCCTTTCACGATGCTGCTTCTTCATGTTTTCTTCAACTTTTCTTTCTTCTTCCAACTGATGTCTTAGTTCAAGAACTTCATTTTCTTGTCTTTCAAGAGCTTGGAGTAGTTCTTTATTCTGCTTCTTTGATTCTTCAAGATCTTCCTTTAGCGATAGGATCGTAGCTTCAAGCCTTTCATAATAACTAGATCTATCTCTGAGTTTCTTTATTGTTGTGCTTCTTTCATTTACTTCATTTCTTAATGATGTCACTTCATCTTGCAACTTTTGACATTTTTCTTTCAATAGATTTCTTACCTTCTTTCCTTCCTCTAGTTGAGCTTTTAGTTTAGTAGATTCTTCTTTGAAGGCACATTCCATTTTGTTCAATAGATCTTGTTGATCTCTAATTTTGTCTGTGAGCCTTTTAAATTCTACCTCTATTTGATATCTTTCTTGCTTACCCATAAGAGCACATTCAGTTGTTTCACTATCACTTTCATCATCTTCAAATGGATAGATAACAGGATCACCTAAGGATAACAAATTCATACCTGATAGTTCTTGTTCATCTTCATTCTGAAGTGATTCTGAATCTGAAGTGCTTCTTCTGCATATTCCCCAATCGATACTCCCACTGTCATAGTTCTTCTGATATGTCTTCTTCTTCTTAGGTTCTTTCTTCTTAAGCTTCTTTCCCATTGTTCCACGGATCTCCTTCAAGCGACCAAGCTTCTACCAAAGGACCTGCTCTGATACCAATTGTTGGAAATAATACTGAGAGGGGGGGGTGAATCAGTATTATCAAATCAATAAAACTTTTTCATTTCCATACTTAGATACATATATGCTACTTCAATTAAGGGAACCCACGTGTATACCCAACTGTGTCTAATTCAACTAGAGTATATCCATAATACTTATGATTCAATTAATCCATTAAATGTTTATCTTTAGTTAGTGCATTAGAACTTCTTTAACCATATGTATAGTAAGCAGGTGAAGTAAAACAGAACAGATCATCAAACACAAGAAGCACACATGAACACCATGATATAAGGTGGAAACTCAATGTGGGTGAAAACCACCTGCTACAAGTCGTCTCTATCTTCTTTTAATAAGAAAATTCTTTTACAATAGTTCTGTACTGGCGCAGTCTTATACCAGTAGGTAGGCTTCTACCTAGAGAAGGCTACAACCTTCTCTCATTCTCCAGACTCTCCTGGAAGGGAGATACAACCCCCTTAGATCTTGTACTAGCTGATCCACTTACTAGTACGTAGGTGCTGGCCTACTCAAATTCTCCAACCTTTACTCATTCTCCAGTTTCTACTGGAAGGGAGCTACCACCCCCTTAGCTCTTGTACTAGTTGATGTACTAGTACGTAGGTGCCGACCTACAGAAGGCAACAACCTTCTCTTTCTTCCTCCAGGTACCACGTTTCATACATTTTCAGACTGGATACTCCTGAAGCACAAAACTATAATTTGAAGGCCACCTTTCATCCAATTTTCATACTAGATCCATCAATATCATTGAAGCTCAAAACAATCAATACTAGCATCATCAATTTATGAATCACTGAAACACTAAAACCCTATCAACAACACAGTCACCAGAACACAGAGCAGACTATAGAACTCTGCAATAACAATCAAACCCAACTGCAACTTCAAACATCATACTTCATTATGTATACACTACTACAATGAATCAAACTCGCGTATATACGTGCTTTCGCCAAATCCAACCCGCGTACAGATCTATACATATTCAATCATGACTTTGCGGTTGCTTCAGACATCAGTCATGCCCAGATCATAACATGCATACAATAAAACATGCATCAATAATTCAGATCTAGTCTATCCATGATCAAACCATATAAAGATGATTCATTTTAAACCATTTTATCTTGATCTATCCTTAGATCTTGTTCTCCATCAACCGGTGAGATCCCTCCTAAGCTCATATCAAGCAATGCATCATAACCCATATCTTGCACACTGGATCTCATACTACATCAGGTATTCAAGTCTTTTTCCATGCCTTTGCCTAATGATCTTCTTCTCCTTTTATAGTCTTAGGCCTTACTCAATACCATGGTCGAAAACCATAACAAAACAATACCATGGACCCAATACTTAGGTTCAACTCTTTTGGATGCAATACCATGGACCAAAACCATAGGGCCAAAAATTGTCGGACTAATACCATGAACCAACCATAAGATTTCCCATGTGCGTGCACTTTTCTCTGCATGAAAGTGCATGAACTTTTCTCTGCATGAAAGTGTGTGAACTTTTCTCTACATGAAAGGAAATTTTCTCTACATGAAAGTGCGTGAACTTTTCTCTGCATGAAAGTGCGTGAACTTTGCTGCACTATAATTTATCATTTGAGATGAGTGGGTTTCCATCAAGTACAACATATGTATCATAATGCCAACAATCTCCCCCTTTGGACTTGATAGCAAAGCTAACTTGTCATACTGAGAACTGTCATCTGATTCCTTTGAGTTGTCCGGCATCCCATGCATTCAGTCACATCTGATATCTCTTCTGTAGATTCATCTAGTTATAAATAAGGGAGATGTTCTTCTACAAGTGGGTTTCCATCAAGTACAATACTTGCATCATAATGTCAACATATTCAGAGGGCCCGTGCTGGCTGAGGTTCTTCTTTTGTTTTGTATACTTTTTCATAAATATTTCCTCTTATTTAAGCTATACCTTTCTCATGTTTTTTTTTATGGTTTTAATCATTCTAATCTTGGACATGATTTTGTAGCTTGTTATGTCTTCCACTAGCACTGATTAGTGCATTTCAGAATTGTAGGTTTTAACCCGATACAGAAATTACCTGCATATGAATTCTAAATCACAGGAAAAATAAAAATGCGAGAGCATAACACATAAAACACATATACACGGAGATTTCCCACTGGATCTCAAAATCGAGACTACCATCTTGATTTTTCATTATGTTCCTTTCAATGTTACAATACATATTTATACATGCCAAAGCATCCAATAACATGGACCAAAAAAACCATCGCATCCAAAACCATTGACGGAAAACCATCGCGTCCAAAAAACATGTGTGAAAATCATGCAAAAAACCATAGGTGGGTCCGCCCAACCTAACATAGGGTCAAAAACCAAAATTTTCCGGGGCGCTGCCCCGGACCCGATAAAGTGGGGTTATGGGTACCCCTCAAACCCCCTGTTAACTATGTGGAAAGAATATAACACAACCCAACACCATTCAGCGATGTTGTCTATGGTTTCTTCTATAAATTCTGTTATATAAAGGTAAACTGAGATGTAGGTCTCTCTCACCCCCTCAACTCGACCTTTTGGTCAAATCAATTAACAAAATTCTTTACATGTTCAAGATGGGCTTGGCAAAAGCCATCAGTTTATGCCTGTAATCATGTTGTTTGTTTATTTTTCTCTTTGTGATGGCCCCACCATATCATCCACTCCAATTTTAAGTTGGGGGTTGCTTTAAACTAAAACAATTATTTGACCATCATGATTGCACACACATTTTCCATGCTCTCTGGTACAATACACCATGTGATTATTACATGAGCTAGAGTGGAGGAACCCTAGAGATAGTATGCATCTAGGGTTCTACAAGGGGTGCCAAACAACTAGCCACATCTTTCACTCTTTGTGCCAATATCGGAGAGGCCCATCATTTCTCTTTGAAACTATTTTGTTGATTTGTTGGCTTTTACAAGGAATTTGACTCTATCATGACTCATGAGAGAGGCCTTGTTTTAGAGGTGATATGGCATTGGATTCTATCATGAGACTATAGGAGTTAGTGCTTGGTCATTTCTACACTATCCACATCTTTTTAGACTACCTTAGGAGTACTATAGAGGTCAAATAGGAATTCCCTCTCTCACTAACTCTCTTTGGGTTCTATATCGATGAGATGGACTCCTTTCTTAGGAGGATATATAGGATGGTGTTGGTTGTCTTCTACCCAACATCTTGATCTCCTTGATTTTAGTTTTCAACAACATGATCCTCTTGGCACCTCACTTAAGGGGCTGTAGAGACAAATTTATGCCTTATCCAACTCTTGTGATATTTTATAGTTGACATTTGAACTTAGTGAGACTAAGGTTATTATCTTCAACATGTCTCAACATGCTCTCTTCGACTACTATGTTGGAGGGGATGGGATTGATATTACTACAACCTACACATACTTGGGGGTTATATATTAGGAGTCTAGCTTAGCTTGAGACATTCTTTCTAGCCCCAAGTTAATAAGGAATATGGTTTTCTTGGCTAAGAAAATAGTTCTCTAGGACATCTCTTTCAAGATGCACCTCTTTGGACATGATCATTAGAGCCATGACCCGTTATGGCTTGAAGATCTGGGGACCTGGCTTGCTTTGAGTTGATTGGGATAGGATAGAGAGATTATAAATCCTTATATTAGAATGCTTCATCTACTACAAACATGCAATTCCTCAATCTATCATCTAGGTGGAGTTCAGGGTATTGCTTCAATAGACCCCTCCTTGGTGCAATTGTTATGGGTTCTTCTTAATTGCTTCATTTAGTGGAAATATCTATCAATCGACTTGCCCATTTTCAGGTAATCTTTAGACACTCTAGGTCAGCTCCTACTATCTAAATGAGATTTAGCCTAGGATATTATAGAGGATATCTACAAGCTACAACAAAATCAATTGGATTTCCCTCCCTGAGGACATTAGCTTGAATATATCATTTTATTATTTTGAGTATTTTATGTAGCTAAGCTTCTTCTTAATTTTTTTCAGTCCATCCATATCTAATGCTACATGTAATTGATGGACAATCTCTTCCTCTTTTAGTTCTATTGGGGTTGATTTTATTGATATTCTTACATGTGAGGCTATAGACTATGAATCCATACTCACTTTTGTAAGCATATGGCAGAGAAAATTACGTTCAGCTTCTTGTGCCTGAATTTGTCATTTTTTTGCAACATAATTCTCCATTACCAAGGCACATACATTGTTGTGGATTTCCTCCTATGAATTCACTTTCCTTGTCAGTGAAAAAGTTGATATACTGTTACTTGCTATCAATTACTTATGCCTCAAAATCCTTTGAATATCGTAATATATGTGCAGAGGGAAATGCCCAGGATAGTTATTGTTGCCAATGTGTTCATACATCCCAACAACAATGCAAATTTTAAATTTCCATGTTGAATTGGTCTCTTAAGGAGCAACCACATGTTTAGGGTGAGACAACAGAGAAAACTAAATAGTCCAAAATCATAAATAGATTTACCAAAAGCATAAACCTTATTCCCAAACTTAACCACAACAAACCTAGAATTGGAAAAGCTATATATTTTCTCGTAACCTGATCTCAATTCTGTAGTACTGTTCACAGAGGGAAAGGGAAAAAATGCTCCAGAGAATGTTGCGTGAAAGGAAATTCACAAGTTTGCTTGGTTCCTCCTAATGCAAAGAGCACTTTTCCTTGAAAAGAAACTGTAGGACACAAACACTACAGACCCTCTCATGAATGCATTTCCTTTAAAATTCAAAGAATGAATACAATCTTTGTGAAGGCCAAAATGACTGGTCTTGGGATAATTTAGCTCTAATTTGACAATCTAAGGCTTCACTCGAGATCTGATGGTTCCTAGGAATCAAAGGTTGAGCCTGTGCAATTCCATTTGGTTGAATTCCAAACCCAAGTGATCAAAAATGATGATATTCGTAATCCCACCCACATAAATTTTCACTAGCGTTTTGAATTGATTAACCTAGTGCCACTTTAAAACCAAAATATTTGAACATACGAAGTGGATGATGGGAATATGATTGCATGTTATGAATTGAAACATGCCTTACCATATTTGGTATAGGGAAGGCATGCAATGTTTGATATATACTTTTGATTTGAACCACTATTGATGATGAGCTCCCAATTGTGAAAGAATGAGATTGGCAAGTGTTTGCAAGTGTAAATGATTTGCAACATAGTGAGAAGCCATGTAACCCACTATGATCCATGTCTTACAGTGTTTTCCTACCTATATGAGTGGAAGAAATTTGCATTTGGATCTCAAAAACCTTGATGATGGTATTGTGATATTCATCAGAGTTCAAGGACAAATAACATCGAAGCAGCTTCTGAAGATTTGTTGAATAGCATATATTGTTCTCTAGGATCATTTCCAACACCGAATCTCTGGAATCTTATGGGTCATACAAGGATTTCACCACCACAAATCTATCAGAGAATGAAATATTATTAGCTTCTAGCAGGATGTTCATCACAGTTTTCATACTCAGGAAAAGGACCATGTTAACCATTCTGAGAATCGAGCTTGAGCTTGTTTAACCCCCCTCTTAGTCTTGGCAAATAATCCTTCATATTTTCTTCTACTTTGGATGACTCAATACCTTGATCCACTAGACATGTCTTACTTCATGTCCAATCCTTTATAACTATCAAAATTCATGTGAGAACTCGAACTAGGTTGCCTAGAATCATACTTGTTATGAGTATATATTTTCTCATAGTGGTGTTTCGTTTTCTTCGGAACACCAATTATCTACTCCATACATGATTTTCTCAAATCACTCCCAGAATTGTTGTTATTATTAATAATTATTGTTAGCACTTCTAATAGTATTATTTTAAAATATTACCTCTACCTCTACCATTACCATCAATACATGGTATTAAAACCACTACTCTATTGCTATTGCTACTACCGCTATTACTAATACTACTACTACTGTTATTACTATTGTTACCTTTTCTAGTAACCCACTGGATTTTCTTCCGCTTCACTATATTTTTTGTGCAGTTTTCTTTATTACATCACCTTTGCACTTTGGTACCACTCTCTACCGCATGTGCCTGAACACTCCTAATATGCACTAAGTCCGTCCTTTTTGCAATCCCATTGGTCAAATTTGGCCACTACTAGAAACTAAATTAAATTTTAATATATTATTATTATTATGTACTTCCATAAAATTTTCCCTAATTTTTTGGTCTCCATATCTCTTGTACCTTCATATCATGTTAATAACTTACTATAAAATTTACGCCTCTTATTTCAAAAGTAAGCTTTGGCATGGGCTCTGCATTTTTGAATCTAGTTGATGGAGGCTTAATGCTCTCTAGCTCCAATTCTTGAACAAATTTCTTCTAGTTCATCTCCAAAATCGAAGTACTACTGCCCAGATCAGGAGATTTTATGTTGAACAATGGCACTTCCGCACTGATTTGTTCCTCTGATAACTCCTTAGGATTTAATGAATTAGAGTCACTTGACCTACAACTGCAGGAGCTAGAGCAAGTGATACTTGTGGTACTCACCATGAATGGCTCATGAACCAGATCAAACATTTATTTCACAGTTTTCTCAAGGGGCTGATCAAAATTCTGACTCTAGTCTTGATCATCATCATCTTGTACAGGGCTGCATAGTCGAGCCACATTATTAGAACCATACTGAAGAACATGTTTTCTTACCTCGCGCCTCTGTAAACGGTTAGTTTTTGTTGGATCAAGATGGGTTCTTTCTAATTTCTCCATATATTTCCTATTGTAATTCTTCTTTTCAAGTTTCCTAGAACATTGATATATTTTCATAGCTTCATGATATTCTGAGATTTCAAAGCTCTATATATTATCATTTGTGACCTCGCTTGTTTTCCACATTGAGCTGATAATAGTTCAGCAGTTGCAACCAGCAGAGATTCTTGAGTCAATCAATGTATTTGATCTACACTTGCTAGCTATCTCCTTCTTCCTCTTGATTTGTCTCTTGGATTCATTCATCTGCTAATAAGCTTCATTTCTATGCTTTTATTGCTTTAGAAATGGATTTTCTATGGTGCAAATCGTTTACACTTTCAAACACTTGCCAATATCATTCTTTCACAATTGGGAGCTCATCATCAACAATGATAAATTGGAGCAGTTGCACTTCTATTCGCTTTGTGAAATGCAACAAGTTGGGTTTGTTGAGTTGAGTGAGAATAGATGATATTTTATATGCACATTTGAAACTTTGAAATATTTGTTGTTGGAAATGGACGATATATTAAGACCTAATAGCTATGTCATAATGCCTAAATCACCCAATTTTGTAAATAGTGTCATAATAGCTTTTCATCTTCTTGGTAGTCTGAGGCTCTTTGGAAAGATCAAATATTATTCCCTTCATTTTGAGCTCTTGATTACATCTACTTATATCCCTAGAAGTAACCCTCTAATTACCATTTTTTCATTCTACAATGAACTTCGAATTATCCTTTGTCTGAAGAAAGTTTATACCTCTTTCAACAACAATTTTTAGCATCAACAAAGATCAAATATCTCTAATTTGTTATTAGTATCAACCTCGACTGCTACCTTTAAAGTAACAACATGGTTGTCTCCAATAATTATATTTCATCCTCCTCCATATTTTCAAGGAATACCTTGACAAACTCCATCAAAATACCTCCATTCCTTTAATTTATCAATCTCATAGTTTTTCAAATTTCATTGGTTGTTCATCTTTATAGGTTTGCAAGTACCTCGATATGCATATCTAACACGATGAACTCATGATACCTAACTAATACATGATATTCATGATATCCACTCAGATATCTCCTCTTTCTAGCACAACAAAACTCCTATTCTATTTTCCTAAACACAATAGCAAAGAACACACATCTAGCATTCTACCACCTGATTTTGCTCAAATGCAAATTTGAGCCTTGAGGAAAATTGGCTACAACATGCAACTTCATTCAATCTTCAATGAAGCATAAATGGTCCATAAAAACTAGAAGCATGAGTAGAAACAAACTGTAATTATCAATACAAAGAAAGCATATGAGATAATTGTCATGTAGCCGAAGTACATAATACCAAAGACAAGGTTCATAATCTCCATCTTGGTGAAGAAGCAGAATGTAGCATACAGGAATAGTTAAAGTGCAGATGAGCCTGAAGTTAGATAAGTTCTCGACCACCCGTGGTAGTCCTCACTATACAAGTGAAAGTAGCAGAGGACAATAGTGATCTCTGCACAAGTAACAATAAGGATAACAAAGACAATGAATATAAACACAAAAATGTAATAAAATTGATGCAACCAAATAGATGTTTAGATGAAGAATAATTCAATGAAAACTACACCAAATGGAAATATGCCTCCAATGAGTACTAAGAAAACTAGCTGCATGTACCATGCCTGCTTTGGAATCTACCTGGGAATTTTATTTGCCTTAACATGATCTTCAATTACAGGTTTCCTGTAGCTAAAGTAACTACCAACAAAGACCAAAGACAAAAATATCACAAACCATAAAAATACCAAAGTAGCCATTGTCCCAATTGGTACGACACCAGAGGGCTCTTTACCCTAAATTAGTGCATTGAGGACAAAGAAAATGCCAAAAAATAATGCCAGGGAAGATGAATGCAGTATTTAGTGTGTTTGTTTTCCATTTTGTGCCCTTGAACATCTTATATAGATGACCAAAAGAGTAAACAACAAACAAACCCATGAACACCCACAATAGAACCATAGTTGTCATAAGTCCACCATGATGGGATGGTGAAAGAAATCCAAGCATGGAAAATATCATTGTGACAAGTGTCATCTAGTTTCTTCTTGGGCTTCATCCCATGTCTCCAATTGATTGTAATTTGATATTGTAAGATAATCCTCACTTACCTAAACTACGCATCAGGTCAGTTCCTGGATTGACATGATCTATTGTTGCCCATTTAAGGTCTTTGGCAGCCTTTTCATGCCTCACAAAGGTTAATCATTAATGACCTACCTAACCCTATAATCTTTGCCATCAACTTCCTCTTGGAATGGAATTGTAGAGAGTTTCATCCACAAGTTTTCACCTTGTTATGACTGAGATAATAGGTCTATGTTATGTTTGCCCTCATTTTGACATGTATAAGCCAATCAACTTCTATTTGATCAAATCTACTCTAGCATGTCTTGTTTTGATCAATCTCCCAACTACCTTTGTATAGCGTAACGTTTGACTCAGGTTTGACTTTGAAGGAAGATGCATAGGCTTCTTGAGGCATATTCAGGAATGTTAACATAATTATCCTTTTTGTAACGTTGTTTTATTCCCCTATTTAACATGTGATACATCCATCTATCTTGCAAAGTATTATGAAGGCAAGGGAAATGTGAGGGATGTATGTCACATACTCAAGAAAAGGAAACAAACTACCTTTATTTTTACATGCCTATAGAGAGATGTACAACATTTCTTATGGTTGCAAGTTCTACCATGGTGGTTACATATTTCTCTGTACAATGATGTATTCAACTTTGGCATGAGACGGTTTGCTGCAGCACTACTTTATGTCTATGCATTAGCATAGTGATCTTATACATTAGTCTATGTTGTGTGTCAACAATTCCATGTGCTACAATAATACATTATGTGTTGGGTAACACATTAATGGACTACAACAGGTGTCTATGGAAACCATTTTAACACAAAAATTGGTATACCATCATTACCTTGTGTTCCAACAGAACTCTTTTTACTACCAGTGAGTGTTTATGTAGTAGTAAAGACATACATACACTTTGGTGCTAGAGAAACAATACAACAGACGATCCAACAATCAATTAAGAGGTTCACAAACTATGCTAGATTGACAATGCTCCAACACAATGAAAATCCTCTCACAAAACTAAGTTACATCATCACAACATAATAAAAACATATAATAGTTATTAAAATGTATGGTGTGTGAACCATTAAGGTTTCATGGGAAATGAGTACCATATTATCATCTTTAAGGTAGGAATATCATGTAAATACTATACATCAAGCCTTTTTGAGGCATCAATTCACTTTCTTAATAGTTAATACCTCGTGGCCTATATTTATACCTCTTGTTCCATACCAATGTTAAGGAGGTTTGTATATTGTTTAACCCAACAATACCTAATGTTATTACAATTTGAAATTCATGAGTTTGTTTCTTTAATTAACAAAATGCCTAAAAAGATACAACATTGTAGTTTGTACCTTACCTAGATAGTTAATAAAACATTCAACAAAATGTGACTTAAAATGGGCATTGGGATCAGGTTTCAGAATCTCCTCCCAACCACTGATAGACTGCTAAAAAATACAACCATCACCCCCTAGTGAAAGAAGCTTGTCCCAATGACTAGATCACTAGATACTCTACAGATTCTAGAGATATTTTCCCACCTCCACTCTTCTCGCTTAGGATATTTAACTACAAGCTTGCTCAAGAATTCCATTGAAAGCTTTATTGGTATTTCTTATGGTTAAAATATTGTCACTTCTATCCCTTTAAGTGGAAAACATGGTTCAAACATAAGATGCATAAACTTATCAAAGAGTATAACTTGAATGGTTAATTCTGATGGATATATGCACAAAAGAATATAGTACAAAATGGTGAGTTGTACTGCTACATTTGTGACACAAGAGGTCGTTTCAAGTACATTTGTACTGCTATATTTTTCTACCTATTGCATTTATGGTGAGTTGTACTACTACCTCACAATGACATTATTTTTTTGAATTATACTTGAATTTCATTGATAATAACCTGGATTTATATATTACTTTTAA
This sequence comes from Pinus taeda, assembly GCA_000404065.3. NCBI lineage: Eukaryota > Viridiplantae > Streptophyta > Pinopsida > Pinales > Pinaceae > Pinus > Pinus taeda. Next base: position 49,170 of record APFE030774268.1, read on the forward strand.
CAACAAATTGACATCACGGTAAACATACAAATATCCCATTAAATATGACTTAAAGATGATTCAAAGAAACTCACCTTTAGCCTAAGCACGTGACATAGTAATTTATGAGGTATGAAATTTTATTAGAGGCATTTTTTTTTATTTTTTTTTTGGTTAGAAAAGGGTTTTTTCTTGGTTTTATGTGACTTACAATTTATCATATGTAGCATGTTGAGAAATGTGAAAGAATAATGTGTGACATTTATCTTATAGAAATTGACGTTGAATGAAAGGATATAGGGTTTAACCAAGCTATTGTTTGCTTTAGTAAAGGTGGAGGAACATCTTAAAAGGATTCCTAAGAATACACCATATACAGATTTTGAACATAAGTAATATATGGCTTTTTCTTTTGCAGATATGTTCATTTTTCTATCCAAGATATCACAACAAGAAAAATATTGATATTGTAGAAATTGTTTGAGGACCTCATTGAGTTCGATTTCTCTGATGTCCTACTTGATTGATACCTTCTCATGACAAGAAGACTTTAAATATGAATTAATATGTTCCTAAGAAAATCAGATTCAAATTTTATAGATATAAAAGATAAAAACAAATGTTAATGCCTTCGTTTGATTGTTAATTGACTTTTTGTGTGGGCGTGTTACAAAAATGTGATTGGAAAAAAGATGGGAAGACAATGTAGAGCATGTCTTGGATATGATTCATTTGTTGTTAGAGATCCATCAGGAACTTGCGCCATTGACTTTGGAAATGTTTCTAGTAGGGATTCCTATGGATTTTAATGTTGTGATTCTTTCACCTTGTGGTTATTTTGGGCAAGCACATGTTTTAGGAATGCCAGACAAGACATCAATGGGCAAGTAAACACTTTTTTTATAACTGTAATGTTCATTCCATGATATCCTCCCTTTATTGTTTGATTTTGTTTTGTCTTTTAACTATGAAATTGAAAATACTTGGTATCATGTCCATTTAAACAATGACCAAACCTTGAAGATGAAATTAGTATTACACGATATTGATTGAAATATTTTTAGTTGTTTTGTGTTAAAATATTTTCATGACTATTAGAAAAGTTTATTTTCATGTTCTTATTTGAGCACATATTTATATATTTTACCAAGTTCACGCATTAGAGAATGAAATGTTTTTGCAAATAAAATGACAAGGATTAGACATCACACCTCAGATTATTTGTTTTCACAAGTTATCTACAACTTGAGCTTTTTAGCATGTAACTTAGTTGACATGATTGTGCCTAAGCTTTCCTTGAAGGTAGAATACTAAGTTACTAAGGTGTTCTTTTCTATGGTGATGTTTTATTTGCTTTGTTTGTACAGGTCATCTGGCCACATAGTGTCCATTATCGCCTAAGTGAGGAAAACTTGTTCAAGTTTCTTGTTTTTATGGGGAAAAATGGCTTTGACATTGCTGATGTTGAGGTATATGTCGTATAAATCCTTTATAGTCTACTTTAGTTTATATTCTAGTATTCATCATCTTTCATGTCTTACACTATGCATTGTATATGTTTTTTTCATTTTCAAAAAGGAAACTTAATATTGATGGTAAGTAGAAATTGAAGAAAGAGGAGAACAAGAACATTGGAGCGACAAATATGAAAAGGTAGAGACAAGATAATTGGTCTAGTGATATCCTCAGAGCCAATATCTCACATAAGACACACATATAGATATTGACGGTCGAATCTTTAGAGTTGGTGAATTCACCTGAAAATGCCTTGGCAACACAATAATAATGTTTTTAAGTCATGAAACAATATTTCATGTGTAAATTGTAGTCCAACCAATATTAAGTTGGAAACTCATATTGTAATACTTGACATTTGATATAATATAATTTATGTAGTTGTAATTATTTATAGTTGCACTTGCTATTGTTTAGTATTGTAATTAACATATGTAACTTTGTGTTTTCATATTGGATGAACATGCACATTGTATGGCATTTTTTAATTTAGCTGTAAAATCATACTAATTAATTTATGTTGATTAATAATGAACACATAAAATCAATTTAAAATTACTAAATTAGTAATTTATATTGTTTAGTGATGAACATATATAAAATGAATATACGACTAAATTAGTCGTTTATAAAGATTATTAATGAAAGTAAATGAAATGAATATAAAATACTAAATCAGTCATTTATATATGAATATGAAACTACCAAAAAATAATAAATGACTACTGCAAATGATAAATTTGTGATTACAAATTATGACTAAATTGTGCATATATACAACTATTAGTAGCTAATTTACAGTATCTTATAACACAACCAAAATTTAATCATATTTATCAATGACTAATTTAATGACCAAATTTATGACTAAATATACTACTCGATAATAAAATTGAGACAACCAATTAATGACATAGCTAAAAACGACTAAAAGTTGGTCGCGTTATAAGATACTGTAAATTAGCTACTATTGGTCACCGACCGAAAAATAGTCATTTATATGTGAATTTTAGTCATTTTTCTAGTAACTAAGTAGTCATTTTCTACTAGTGATGGTACTGGTACAACGTTTCCCACATCCCTTGTAGTCTCGGTCATGAGATTATTGCAAGAAGTTGGCAGTGAATAAGATGATATTCAACACTGAATTAATTAAATGATTCACCTTCAACAAACAAGAGAAGAGATTTCTCAAAACACTTTCCAGCTGCAAGAGAAGATAAAGAAGATTTATTTATGACTGCAAAACCAAGTTAGACATGTTTCCGCTGGAACATGTAGAGTTGCCATGGGATGCACGAAATGAAGAAAAAGGAAAGCATGGTAAGTTTGACAATCTATGGAAAGGACCCTATAAAATCTCAGCCTATCGAGGACAAAATGCATTTTTATTAAAGGAAATGGATGGTCAAGAATGCTCAGGAGGACCAGTGAATAGTAGGCTCCTGAAACACTACTATTTCTGATGTAGTTTGCTGAAGTTGCTTTACTGTCATTGTATATACCAGTTTGCTTTCCTTGCAAGATTTGAAGTACAATGTCATTTGAGCTTGGGGCCCGAAGTGAATGCTATAAAGCTTAAATGATTTGTGTTGAGTTTAGTTGGTTTTTGAGTCAGTTGTGAGTCAGTTTTTAGTTTGTATCGAGTCATCATTCTTCAAAATTTTCAAAAAAGTTTCTAGTCTTTCATTTGTTTGACCATATTGGCCCAATCAGCTAAGCACTTGGTCTACGGTGTTCTTGACACCTCCAAGGAGCTGTCATCCCCAATAAGGACAATGTTAGTGTCAGTATATGCATATTTCCATCAGGGATCAAATATGCTCTTTGCATTTTCATTTTAGGTGTCTCATATTGAATTTTGGATCATTCCATTAAGTCATGTTAAAATGGTCCACTGATGGTTGTCTTTTTCTTAGAAAATCAAATCTTCCCTCATGAGGTACATTTGCTGACCCATTTCCATGTTGTATTCAACTGAGGTTTCAAATATGTTACTTTAGGTGTCAAGGTAGTTGTATTTCCATTAGGTTTTAGGGTTCATTTCCAAGGTATTTCCATTAGGTCTTAGGGTTCATTTCCAAGGTAAGAAAGCATGATTTCAAGTGTGAATAAAGGGAAACAAAGGTATGAGGATGACCAATAAACAAAGAGTAATTACCAATAAGTCATGATGATTGTATAAAGATCTTTTGTCACTAATGTAATTTTCATCTCAAAAACATGTTTTTGAGATGAAAACAAAGTATTTTTAGTTGATTTGTATTTTTTTTATGTAATTCAATCCATTTTGTGTAATAAGTGTTCCTGGCTGCCCCAAACATTTCTCCTTGCTACAAGAAAATGAAACCACTGAAAAAATCAATTCAATCCAAGCATCATCCACCTAAAAAGAGACAATGAGAGAAAGGTATTAAATAGAGATTTGGAGGAAAGAAGAAAAGGTTCCAAAACATTAGAAATTGGGTTTTTCTAATGAAAAATAAAAATCAATCTCTATATAAGATGTCACACTCCTTTTCCAAACTCATCCACTCTCATTTTACAAAGAGAAAGAAAAGCATTGAAGGAGAGAGGGGAATTGAGGTCAATTGGTGGCTAAGGAGAAGAAGCACTGCGCATAGGAGACATAGTGCTGCACACAGAGTAGTTAGAGGAGGTGTTGCGCATAGAGGCCAAAGTGTTACGCATAGGATGGACTGTTGTGCATAGGGTAGTTTCTCCAGTGCAAATTTGAACAACGTTGTGCATAGAGCCAGAGCACTGCGCACCTATAGGTGGCACTGCGCATAGGGCCAGCAAGTGACAAAACACTTTGCCAGCCACTGAAAACGTGTTATTTTCCTTCTATAGCCTATAAAAAAGATTACACAGATTCAAAATTTGACAAACATGGACAAATAAAATAGAGATTATGAGCAGGAGGAAAACAATGGTAGTGAGAGTTTGGGAGATGAACCTCAGCATCAGAAAAAACCACACAAGGGAGGTAGAATTATCAGGGAGGAACCATCAAACATTAGAGAGTTAGAGGCTTCTCATATGACTGTCACTTGTTTTAGGCATCTAGGGTGTTATGAGTTTTGTGACTAGGTGGAAAGAGTTCAACATCATCCTGAACTGACCAAGATTTTTGTAGCCAATCTCCATGACAACAAGGTAACTCTTGCCGGGGTGACATTTATAGTTTCATCCTCCATCAAAGCTGATGCTACAAGGATTCCAAATGTGGGGGAGAAATGGTATAAGGCACAAGATTTGGATGAACACTATTATGAGCCATACATCAAATCTAGGTACATAAATGAAAAGAAGAGGACCTTTCCTTTCAAGTTCCTTGAAAACAAATATGCCCCTATGATGAGGATCATTATGAAATATTTCACATGTGAGGGCAGATTTTCTAGATTGTACACCTATCACATTAGGCTTCTTATGCATTTTACATGAGTGAAAATGTTGAGCATCCCTTATTTCTTATTCAAGAACATTGAGAAGATGGCCTACATTGTACAGAAAAAGAAATACCCCCGACAGATGAGTAGTCTCTATCACTATTCCCTAATCAAGATGATTATGCTACATCATCTCAACCTTCTTAACATCTCCTAGGAGACATTCATTTCCAAAGACATCTTTAGGGGTCCTCAGATTCCTCCACCGATGCCTCAAGAAGCATAAAGACCTTCCAATAGTGCCAAAGTAAAGAAAGATGAGAAGGTTAAAGAGACTAAAGTTGTTAAGGAGCCAGAAACCAATGAGATTTATTAGAGAGGGGCTAAAAAGTTGTTTGCAGTAGATAGGAAAGTGTTTAATCCAATTTATGTGGAAGGGGCCTTGCCTTCTTCATCAGCTCATAGGAAAATGGTTGCTCCACAAAATGTGGAAGGGGATTTGCCTTCTTCATCAACACAACATATAAAACAAGTGCAACAGTTGCATAAAGGGAAAGAAATGGTGCTGGAGGAAAGCCTTGATGATGAGGAGGAAATGGATTTGGATTTGATGGAATATAATGAACCAGAATAGCCACACATCCATCATGGCATTGAGATAGTTGACTTGGAGGCTCAAGATGAGGCAACAAATGAAAACATCACCATAAGGGAAAAAAGATGCACAGATCCAAGCATTGATGGACAACTTGGCAAGAGATAAGTATGGAATTTCATACCTTGAGCAATAGAACAAGAAGCAAAGTGAAAAACAAGTCCTCATGGTGCTGGAACTTCTTAAAGCAAAGAGGCGGATTGACAAGGGAAAATCAACAATGCAAGAGGAAGAAACATCGACTACCTTGATTGCAAAACAAATAATTGAGAAGGAAATTGAGGAGGATAGAAAAATATGGCTTGAAAGGGTCAATTTGCATTTGGCGAAGTTGCTCCAAAATGCCAACAGGGACAATTGAATCATGAGGCAAATGGCTCACCATTACAGGACCCAAAACAAGATTTGCAACATAAGGGTCAAGCGAATGAAAACAAGGCTAAAACAAGCACTCAAAGGATAAAAGGAGGATGATAGGCTTAGGTTGCTTGTTGAAGCTTCCTTCCCTAATCAAGATACTTAATGGTGGTATTTTCCACAAATTTTGAAGAATTTTTGCCTTTTGAAGAATTTGGAAATTTTTGACACATAAATTTAGCTCTCCTAGGGGCATCCAATGAGGGAATTGTCAACATTTTCGGATTCAGAATGATGATTACATGCACCTTGAGAATTTTATAAGCTTTTAGAGCGAAACTGGTCAAAAGGTCAAAACACACCCAAAAAATGACCTTTTTGCCCTTTTTTGGACACACAGAAGCAGTCTTCGGAGAATCCATTTTTGAGGGATCAAATGAGCTTCAAATGATGAAATTCAAGATGTTCTGGAAAGAAGCCTTGAATATATTTCCAATGAGATATCATGAGATCCATTTGAACACTGGGAAGGCCTCTAAACTGGACTTGCAAAAATCACTATGCATAGGGCTTGGGCGCTGTGCATAGGTCAAAATTGTGCTGAGTGTCTATTTCACTGTGCCTTGACTATAATTTTGGGTTTCCTCTCATAGATGGTGTTTTACTGATGTAAATAATGACTAGGCATGTAAATATGATGGATAATAAGTACTATAAGGTAGATTCATTAGATTAAAAGTCATCTTGAGGACAAATGAATCAGTTTCCTCACTTTTAGAGGCAAGTTGTTAGGATGCCTAGATTCCAGTTTCTGGTTCAGTTTTGGTTAGATTAGCTCCTCATCTTAGGGATTTGACCCCTAAGGATGGGAGGAGGTTGAATCAATGTCTATATCTTCTTCTTCTTTCTCATTGTAAAGGGTTGGACTCAGTTGGATGATTATGCTTTGAGTAGACATCATTTTGTATCATGTTTCAGCAAGAGATTAATGAAAAATTGTAGCTATTTCTTTGGGATCCATGTGGTATGATGTTCAGTTTAGTTTTCTCTATTGTGATCATATGTTAAAAAAAAAAATTGTACTTCATCAATCCTTTCATTGCTTTTAAGTTGATTTTTTCAAGTTGATAGGCAGAACCCATAATATTTATGCTCTATTTATGGAAAATATTCACAGTCTGTGTTTTCTTCAGTTTAGGAAGAATCCATGAGGTTTACATGCTCTTCCTAGCTCCTCACATGTCTTTTCACCTCATCCATCAAACCCTAAGGTTTTGGTATTTTTTCCTACCTTGCCCCATCGAACACCCTACAATTTTGACCTAATTTCCTTGCCCTAACTGTTTGGCTCCTCCCGATCTAGCAAAACCCTTCAAAATCAAATCAAACCTTGTGCTACTATACCTAGCCTAATATTAGTTTCTAGATCCAGTCAATTTGGCTGAGATTCTTAAGGAGAGAGCCCTCTCCTAGCCTAGTAGGGATAGCTACTTGGCTAAGTGTGGTTTGTGGTTACCCTAGAATTTCCTTCCTTCAGCCTGAGGTTCAATCTAGGTGATAACAGCAGGGTCATACCTCAAACATTTTCCATCCCACTATTCTTTGAGCTTGAGAAGGAGAGGGCCAGAACTTACCGATGGATGCAAATTGTCAAATCAAAGGGGATGGAAGACATTGGGCACATGGAACAGAAACTCAAGGATGGGCAGAGAGCTAAGTGGCTTGAGGGGCAAAGAAGCTATAATGAGAAATCAACTAGAGACAAAAAATGCATGGTTGATGGGACAACTGCAGGAAAGAGAGAATCAATTGGCATGTATGGCCAGTCTCTCTTTGGAAGCAATCTAGTGTAGGATGATAGCTAAATCCTATGCTCTCTACCTCAAAGAACAATGGCTTCAGTTTCAGATTAAGACCCTAGCACAAAGAGGCACCATGCCATTTTAGGACTACATGTAGTTTATTGATATTTGTGATCAAAGTACACTAGAAGATAGGGCCAAAATGGCTGAGTTTTACTTGCACAACATGGCCTTCATAGACATGAATGTATGGGACCCTAATTCCAAGCTATGATATCTACAATTAATGGCTTTGGCATCATGGATGAACCATGAGGAGTCAAGATATGCAGAGATGAAAAGGATATTGGCAAGAGAGAAAACTAAACCTCTTCCGATCAGAGACAAACAAGAAAATCCCATGGCCCTCATTAGTTCCCATAATTTGATTGCAAATGATCCTCATATGGCACCTAGATATCTTGCTGCCCAAGAGAAAGCAATTTCACATTTTGAGGACATGTTCAGGTTACTAGGAGATGATAGTATACATGCTTTCCCGAGGAGATGGAACACACTGCCATACAACTTAAAGATAAGAGAATATCACTCTCCTCAAAGGTTGAGAGAGGCACTCAACAGGACACCTATGTATAAGCAATCTATGCAAAGGTTGAAGTTCAATTGGATAGGCCTAAAACTCATTCCACCACTACCCTTAGGGATGTTATAAGGGAGAAAAGAAGAAGAATAAAAGAGGCAGTGGGAAGAGGTAGAAAACAAAGCAGGCTTCTATGAATAAGAAGAGGAGACCACACAAGAGACATGGGATGTTAGAGAGCCCACTAGAGCCATGAAGGATATGGGTATTGATTAAGTTGCTCAAAGGATGAGAAACAATTTCAGTAGGGGGTGATGATGAGCCTCATCATTGGGTAATTATATCGGCCTTAATTCACCTCCTAGTTTAGTCAAACCAACTTTTCTCATAACTTATTACATGTTTTTTATTATATTTTGTTTATGAGGTGAGTTAGAGTTGGATATTATGCTTTGTGGTCTAATATGCATTGAATGCAGGATTAAAGGAGAAAATCAAGGAATTTTGGCAAAGACTAAGGTCAAAACTCGAATGGGATAAGGGAGAGGTATTGTAGGAGGTAAATCCTCATCATTTACTACTCCTCCATTCAAATATTACTCCATCATCACATCAGCTCAGAGTGCAAATGACCAAATCATGAGGACTAGAAGGTAGCCGAGCAAGTGAGAGACAAAGCACTAGTTTATCTCTAGTTTGGGAGCTGAGCCTCCCGAATTTTAAGGAAGTCGTTTGGTACTTTAGATGTATAAGTAGAGAGGCCTAGGACCTTAGTAGCATTCGGATTTCTGATTGTAAAACTCTAATCTATTTTCAAGCTGCAAAACTTGTGATAGTTTTATTGATGTAATTTGTTGTTTTGGTTGTCAGACCAGCTAGTAACTCCACAAAAAAAAAAATTGATTCGTGTATATTCCATTAGGTAGGTCTTTGTTATATACAATAGGGAGTGACTGTTCAGTTCATCTCCCGATGATTGTTCACCTTCCTAATTTAATTATTTACATAAATTTACCCAATCATGAAGATTAGGTGTCAACATCCCCCCCCTAGTCTGAAGGGATGTTGGTGAGTCCAAGCATCATTCTAAAGCGTTCAATATTTTCTCTTCCAAGCGCTTTGGTGAAGATGTCTGCAATTTTCTCATTTGTGGAACAATGACGGAGATGGATTGTTTTGGCCTCAACATGATGTCGAATCAGATGATATTTAATATTGATGTGCTTCATTCAATCATGGAACTTTGGTTCTTGGCCAACTTTATTGCAGAGGTATTTTCAATCATGAGTGGAGTTGATTATACTTGTTTTACCTGCAAATCTTCAATAATTTTCCTGAGCCACACAATTTCTTTTGTTGCTTCAGATGCTGCCATGTATTCTGCTTCTATTGTGGAATCTGCTGGAACTGATTGTTTGCGTGATCTCCAGGAGACAGCTCCTGATACAAGACTCATAGCATATCCTGAAGTAGATACCCCAGTTTATTTGTCTCCATCGAAGTCTGAATCAGAGTATCCAATCAAGCTGAAGTCATCAACCTGTGTTTACTTGATTCCAAAGTCTTGAGTTCCCTTCAAGTACTTTAGAACTCTTTTTGCAGCAGACCAATGTCCCTCACAAGGCTTTTGCATAAACCTGGAGAGGATTCCAACGGCAAATGAAATGTCTGGTCTGGTAGTAGTGAGGTAGTTGAGACTTCCTACAAGCTGTCTATATTTTGTTGCATCCTCAAATTCCTTTCCTTCAATAGATGTGAGCTTTAAGTTTTGTTCCATTGGAGTAGTAAGAGGATTGCACTCTGTCATGCCAAACCTGTTCAAAAAATCTCCAATGTATTTCTTTTGAGAAAGAAATATGGACTTTGGATGTTGGGTTACTTCAATGCTAAGATAGTAATGAATATAGCCCAAATCAGTCATTTCAAAACTTTTCCCCGATTCCTTCTTTATGAATGCAATGTAGCTTTCATTATTCCCTGTCATTAAAAGATCATCTACATATACCACAAGATATACAACTGTTTTGCCAACTTTCTTGACAAATAAAGTTGCATCATCAAGATCAAAATGTTTGAAATTGAGTTTTAGAGAAGATGCTCAGTTAGTTTTTCATACCAGGCTCATGGTGCTTGTTTGAGGCCATACAAGGACCTCACAAGTTTGCATACCTTATGTTCATGTCCTTTCAAAACAAATCCTTCAGGCTGGGACATAAAAAAATTCCTTTTAGATCTCCATTCAAGAAATCAGTTTTTACATCCATTTGATGGACTTTCCAACCATTCTGAGCTGCCAGTGCAAAGAGTGTCCGGATGGTAGCCCATGTTGCTGTGGGGGAAAAAGTCTCCTCATAATCGACCCCTTCCTTTTGTGAAAAACATTTTGCCACAAGCCGAGCTTTGTGCTTGTCAAGTGAGCCATCAGCTTTATACTTGTTTTTGTAGACCCACTTGCAGCCAATTGGTTTGCTTCCAAATGGAGGATCAACCAACTTCCAAGTGCCATTCTTTATGAGGGCATCATACTCCTTTTGCATCACTTCTTTCCATTCATCATCAGAAGCAGCTTCTTTGAAGGAAGTTGGTTCAAAATCTGTAGACAAGTTCAATTCACAATCATAAGAAACATCCATATCAACAGGTGAATTAGAG